>JANJGK010004121.1:0-62500 GCA_039081455.1 Macrobrachium rosenbergii | reverse complement strand
GTCGGCCAGCAATATTAACAAGGAAATTATCTATGAAACTGAATCACCCAATATGCAAGGATACGCGGAAATGTAGCCATGGAATCAAAACGGGAATAAAGACGTCATGATAATCCAGGAATACAGTGACACAAATGTATAAAAAGTATACAAAAAATACAACGTAGTTTTTTGTAATTGTATTGATGACAGTTAAGGCCGTTTGTCAGTTATTCTCAAAAATAAATTATCTTATTGAAATTGATTTTCTCTTGCAACAACCAAACTCAACCCGTAACATGAACCTGGAGGACTTCTATGAGGAATAAGCATTAAATTAAATCAAAATTAATTCTTCGGGGCATATAGCCGTGAAGATTATTTATAGATCAAAGATGCAGAGGCGATGACAACGGCACTCTGCAATTACATGGATGATCAATAAATATTATTACGTGGATGAACAGGGAAGTTACTCAACCGTAATATTATTTAACAAGTAAATAATGTGGTGTTTTATGTACAGCCTACAAAGCTGTATGAAACTCTCAGCCACGGCCCGGTGATGGCCTGTGCTGTTGGAACTTACAGCGGTTCCAGACGCATGATTATGGCTAACTTTAACCTTAAATAAAATAAAAACTACTGGGGCTAGAGGGCTGCAATATGGCATGTTTGGTGACTGGAGGGTGGATGATCAACAAACTAATTTGCAGCCCTCTAGCCTCCTCAGTAGTTTTTAAGATCTGAGGGCGGACAGAAAAAGCGCCGAGGGACAGACAAAGCATCTCGATAGTTTTCTCTGACAGAAAACTAGAAACTGCCACGTGGAAATGCTCATCAAATCAACTAATTTAATGTAACAACGTTTATTGGATTACAAAGTATATATTCCGTACTCTGTTCCAATGAATTGCATAATATTACCATTTACAACTCTCGTGCAAAGCCTCCATATTAACATGAAAGTAAAATGGATGATACGAGCGAATAATGAAGAAGCACTTTGTAGCGAGACGCGTTCATTAGTCTACTACTCTCTTGGGTATTGTTACTTTTACAGTGTGTAAATTACCTGTTTCTTATCACTAAAGAATGTTCCCGTGCATATACAGTAGACTACAGGCCTATATACGTTTTTAAGATGCAGCAGGCATCTTTATTTGACACAAAGTGACACTTAAATGTTCACACGTATAAGGAACCACAATAGTAGGCCTAGACTGGTTGCGAAGTAGACGTACACATAGATATATATGAATAATAGGAAAATAGGATTCACATATTAAGACCTCTGACGTGGGGGGGAGAGAGAGAGAGAGAGAGAGAGAGAGAGAGAGAGAGAGAGAGAGAGAGAGAGAGAAACGGCAACACGGAGGTTACCTCAGTGACCCGTAATACTTAGAATACCAGAGGCTATCGTTCATAATGTAAAATATTCTGATATTAAAAGAACCATTGGATAACAAGACATCCTATTAACTGTTGTTTAGTATCATGTACACATGCGCTACCGGGGTCTAAGCGATGTCAGGCAGGGCAGCCGTTCGAGGCTACGGTCTACCCCAACGCCAAATCAAAGTCCTTCAAAAAGAAGGCATCGTGCTCACCCCATATACAAAATGGGAAAAAGCACGTTAAACGAAGAAGAAGAAGAAGAAGTATGATGATGTACACACGGGCTTACCATTTCAAACAGTCGTGTATTTAAGCAAACCTGTTAAAATGACCGTTAATGGATAACAAAAGCTAACAGTAGCGTGACGTATTAATCACCACTCGCTTTGATCATAACATTTTGCAACACGAACAAGGAGCATGCACGCAATTGCTCAAGAACCAGAGGTGTCCGTACAACCTTGCGTGGGATGGACGTGCATTCAGATGGGCCTATATTGTCTTGTAAGACAAAGGCATCTTTAACACACAACAACATTTATGTTGTACAAATGTAACGCTCTGGTGCTTACGGGAGCGCCTACAACGCTACCCGGTACACGACTTACGTCGTGGAGTGAAAAGTGGGGTCGCGGGGAAATGTTTCTTTGTAAAAATCGATACGCCCAAACTATAACTGACATAGGCTTCTGGTTTGTTTTAGGGTGTCGGCAAATGGTTGACTTTTTTCCTAAAGCAATCAGAAAATCTTTGCAAGGCTTAGAAATAACAAAAAAGGCGTGATGAAGGTGAAATTTTAAAGGAAAATCGTAGATATTTTTTTGAAATAATCATGAACAATATAATGATCAGGTTTGGGGAGTTTATTTTATATGTAAATTGTGAGAAAATGTTTGAACGTTTACGTGAAAGCAATCACTTTGATTTAAATGTGTTTGCTAATTAGCTGTTACCGATTAAAAAATGCTATTTTTTTAGGGAGTACAACTTTCAGATTTTCCAACCTACTTATGTTGTCGTTTCGTATCGTAACCTAAGTAAGGAATAAAGATAGAGAAAAAAAATAAAGGTGGCATTAGAAATTTAAATAAATTTGCTATAAAAAGCACAAAAGAAAGATATATGCATTGTTAGAATAAAATTGAGCAACTGTCATTAGATTACGGACAATCTTTTTTTTTTTTTTTAAGAAAATACTGTATACGGCAACGATTATTATTTAGAAACGTTGATATTTTTACATTTGGCTGTTCAGCACGATAAAGAACAAGGAATGGCCGTTCGAATGATATATAATACATGCACACTGAAGTTATTTACAGATGCACAAACAGGCGTACAAAAAATTATCTACGCATGCATATATTCCGGCCGAACTACAGCGCTCAACGCGTATATAGATACGCTGGCATTTTTCGTAATTTCTCGGTAATAAATAATGCAAGAAAAAAGTTAAAACTGCGATGGAAAGCTGAATAAATTTCCTATATATATATTATCTAAATTGAATAGGTGTTCCCAGTAAATAATTAAGCAATTGAAGCTCAAAGACGTAAGTTTTGATTTTTTCACGTAAAGTCAATTGTTCGCTAAAACTTTTTATATAGAAACGTTGATTTTTTTAAATTTTGCCGTTCAGCATGATAAAGTACAAGGAATGGCCGTTCGAATGATATACAATAAATGCACATTGAAGCTATTTAGAGATGCACAAACAGGCGTTCAAAAAATTATTCACGCACTCGTAAACCCTAGGCCGAACTACACAGCTCGACTGGGTTTTCGACTCATATTTACGCTGACATTTTTCGTAATTAGTCGGTAATGAATAACGCTAAGAAAAAAGTGGAAATTGCAATGGAAAGCTGAATAAATTTTCTATAAATAGGCCACGTAAAAGCAATAATTAGACTGTAAAAGCATGAACAAGCTAACAGGTTTCTGAAATAAAATAACTCGGACGGAGAGAGAGAGAGAGAGAGAGAGAGAGAGAGAGAGAGAGAGAGAGAGAGAGAGAGAGAGAGAGAGAGAGAGAGAGTCAGGTTTTCGTGTACGGTTCCTAACGAATATCCGACTCTAATCATAATGATCAGAACTTCTATTTTCGAGAGAGAGAGAGAGAGAGAGAGAGAGAGAGAGAGAGAGAGAGAGAGAGAGAGAGAGAGAGAGAGGTTCAGGGTTCAGACGCAGCGGCGGTGTGAGTGGCACGTGAATGGAACGTGTAAGCAGCTGAGAGCCAGCGACGCCTACATCCAGATTTGAAACAGAACGCAATAAGTTACATTTCAGGTGTAGGAGTGTGCAACTGTGCACGCACAAGTCTCCTTTGGTTATTATATAACAGTTCATGCAGCCACACTCGTATCAAATGGATCGATTTGTTATTAGAAAGGGTGTCATCATCCCTATTACTGTACGGTATTCGGGCACCAAAGCCTTCTTGTTCAGGCGACAAGTAACACAAACAGGCGACGAACTCATTATATCTAAGGTTTTGAATAAGCTTGGCTTGGTCGACAGTCGTCACCTGAGTACAGAGGCTCTTACTCCACCTCCTACCCCCTCCCGTCAATTGGTGTAGCCTAATTTGGGCTTATTTCTTTATATTTGGTGTCATTTCATGGCTCCTCCTCCTCCTCCTCCGTCCCCCCTCCTCTGCATCAAAAGAATTGGTCAGAAATACTGAACCTTCTGATCGACCATTTTGGGTGTCTTGCTAACATGGGAAAACCCCTATAATGATATGGTGACCCAAAACACAATAACGCCTACGAAAAGGAATCGCCTTCGAAAAAGCACTGAGATTGATTTTGTGTGCTCTCTTCTGCTTAACGTCATTCTCCTTATCATTTAATATTTGCAGGGCTATGCTGTGCAAAAGAAGGGAAATTGACCGGTGGTGACAACGCACCGACGCTGCAGTCCAAGCTGTGGCTGCACAGCAGTGCTGGTGGCTCGGTGTAACAGCTGAGCTTGGCCACACGCTCTGTTCAACAATATAAGAGAAATACGAAGCATTTATTTACCTTAATTTCCAAAGGAAGACGCTACACAAAGACAATTGCCCACGGTGGACGATGAAAGTTACGCGTAGCAGATACAACGGTCACTTCGACAGGAATGACTGACTGACTGTCCTGTCCTCTTCATGTAGGCCGTGACGTCATGACAAAGAAAGCAGCAGGGAGGCCATCTGTCGGTGCTCTGAAGAAACACCGTTTTAGTGAAAGAAGCTTCCACCTCATGTCTCGCTTTGATGCTTTTTGAATCTGTACATCAACTGATTCTAACTATTACGATACTCTAATGCACAGGCCTCTACCGAAGAGGGGGGAGCGGTCGGCGGTCGAACGACCCCCTACAAAATTTCTGGAAGTCCATATTTACTGTGACTATCCTTTTCATTGAAATGTACTTATAAAGTAATAAATAACAATCTTTTGTTCTTTTGGCAAGTCTTCTTTTTTAAACTTTGTTATTAAACATTAACATCATTCTTTAATAGCAGGAAATACAAGAGTGATAATAGGAACATGATATAGGCCACCATATTTGTAGATTTTAGTAGAGAAACGATAATTATAGAGCTGTGGTACGATAATCTGGTCAGAGAAATTTGACAGCATTGCAGCATGGCTGCCGAAACGTGGAACTGACGTCATCAAGACGGCTAATCGGCTCCACATCTTGACCAAGTGTCGAATGTGGAGACTCAATAATACCTTTACGGAGCCAACATGAAAGAAGAGAGGCTGTCCTCACTGGCATTAATTCACACTAATTACAACATGCCGATTGATTTGGATAAAGGTGTGGATATTTTTTTCTAAGCTTCACCCAAGATGACTAGAGCTCGTATATGTTTTCACATGAGCTTTATAGTGTTTCGTTGTTTTTGAGTATAAAAGAACGTGTGAGTTACTTTTCTTTCATTAAGACTCTATGTAATCATGTGGCCAACATATTAAAGGAAATTCCTTTCATCCTACATTATCCTACATCATTGCTACATATTACTTGTGTTTGTAGTTTATTATTTGTACAAATATTTGAAGTACGCTTACATTTTATATTTTCATTTGTAGGTGCGTTTGAAAATTTTCAAGTGTAACTATACATAGTAATTGCAGTTCCTCATTTTTTATTTCTAAATTTTGTTTATTTTTTTTATTGCATCACATACATACTCTTTCGAATGCTTATTAATTATTGTCGTTTAAGTCAAAGTATATAACATAACAATAAATAAAGTAATATGTTATTGTTAACATATTAAATGAATCAATCAATAAATCTGAAAAAATATTTAATTTCAGTGCAAACTTTCAACATTATAAGTAAAATTCTATTAACCAAAGTCAGTACTCTGAATCACATCTAATCGGGTAGAAGGGCATAGACGCATGCCCAGTTTTTCTTCTTAATATAACTAAAATGACATTTTCAAGTATTTCATCCTGTATATACCTATATATGCAATGACATATATAGACGACAAGGTCCAGTTTTGGGAAAAACAACCCCCCCCCATAAAAAAAACTCTGGGTACGGGTCTGATGCATTCAAGTTTAAAAGAGGCCAAGAATAAGTTGTTAACTATGTGACTGAAACAGCCATAATAAATGAATCCAGGTTTAGAAGAATAATATTATATATATCAGGTAAAAGACGAGATATTTATAGCCCACATGTTATCTTTAAAGCAGAGACATTTCGTCGACCATCTGACTTCATGGAAATGTTATTATAGTGCAGATTCACTAGACAGTCAGAAAGAGCAGAGTGCTTTTTCATTTAGTTTCCTCGAACGTGACTTTCTGATTTCTTCGTCTCCCTTCTTCTAATTGTAATAAAAAACTAATAATAAATATTTATAATTAGAAAGTTCATCAGTTTGAAAATCATGACAATTTCCTGTTGCTGCGAAAATTAAAATATAGTGGTTTGCCAGAGGGCACAATGCACACACACACACACACACACACACACACACACACACACACACACACATATATATATATATATATATATATATATATATATATATATATATATATATATATATATATATATATATATATATATATATATATATATATATATATATATATATATATATATATATATATATATATATATATATATATATATATATATATATATATATATATATAACTGAAACATTTGTTAATTTAGCTGTGTCCTCCCCCTCTCCTCCCCTCTTCCCTGTTCCACCCTCCTCCATCCCCCTTCCCTCCCCCTCGCCCTTCCCCTCCTATCCCCCTTCCCCCTCCCCATCCTACTCCCCTCCCCCTCCACCTCCCATTTCCTCTTCCCCCAATCCCATGCCACACCCCTCCCTTCCCATTACACCTCCCTTCCCCTCCCCTTACCCATCCCTTCCCCTCCCTTTACACCTCCCTTTCCCTCCCCTTACCCATCCCTTCCCCTATCCCTTCCCCTCCCTTTACACCTCCCTTTCCCTCCCCTTACCCCTCACTTCCCCTACTCTTTCCCCTCCCTTCCCTTTGCCTTACCCCTCACTTTCCCATTCCCCCTCCCTCTTCCTTCTCCCCTCCCATCCCCTCCCCTAACCCCATTCCCCCTCCCATTCTCCTTCCCTTCCCCTTCTCCTCCTCCCCTCAATCCCCTCTCACCCCCTCCCCTCCCCTCCCCATTCCCCCTTCCACTCGCCTTAACTCTTTCACCCCTTCCCTCTTGCATTCACCTCTCCTTCCCGCTCCCCTCCCCTTCTCCTTTCCCTCTTCCCTCCCCCTCACCTTACCCCTCACTTCCCCACCCCTTCCCCCTCCCCTCCACCTTCCCTTCCCTTTTCCTTTCCCTCTTCCCTCCCCTTCCCCTTCCTCCTCTCCCTTCCCCTCCCCTTACTCCTCTCCCTTCCACTCCCCTTACTCCTCTCCCTTCCCCTCCCCTTGCCCCTCAATTCCCCTCCCCATCCCCCTTCCCCCTCTCTTCCCCTCCCCTTCCACCACATAATCCCCCACTTCCCCCTCCCTTCCTCTCCCCATTCCCTCCCTTCCCCTCCCCTTCCCTACCCATCCCCCTCACTTCCCCTCCCTTCCTCTCCCCATTCCCTCCCTTACCCCTCAATTCCCGTCCCCATCCCCCTCCCCTTCCCCCTCCATTCCCCTAACCTCTCCCTCCCTTCCCCATTCCCCCCCTCTTCCTTCTCCTCCCATTCCCTACCCATCCCCCTCACTTCCCCTCCCTTCCTCTCTCCATTCCCTTCCTTACCCCTCAATTCCCCTCCCGTTCCCCCTCCATTCCCCTAACCTCTCCCTCCCTTCCCCATTCCCCCTCCCTCTTCCTTCTCCCCTAAACACATTCTCCTTCCTTCCCCCTCCCCTCCCCTCCCCTCCCCATTCCCTCTTCCACTCCCCTTAATTTTTCCACCCATTCCCTCTTACATTCCCCTCCCCTTCCCTTCCCTCTCCCCTCCCCTCCCTCCCCTTCCCTTCTCCTTTCCCTCTTCCCTCCCCTTCCTCCTCTCCCTTCCCCTCCTAGCTCTTCCTTGGGAGAGTCGGTAGAGTTGTGGCCTAGCACTCGCTAGGCCCAAGTTCGACTCTCCGGCCGGCTAATGAAGAGTTAGAGGAGTTTATTTCTGGTGATAGAAATTCATTTCTCACTATAATGTGGTTCGGATTCCACAATAAGCTGTAGGTCTCGTTGCTAAGTAACCAAGTGGTTCTTAGCCACGTTAAGTAAGTCTAATCCTTCGGGCCAGGAGAGCTGTTAATCAGCTCAGCGGTCTGGTAAAACTAAGGAAGGCCGGTGCTGCCTGTAGCCTTTGTAACTAATGTTGACATCATTCTTTCTGCTCTGTTTGTTGCCAGAGTTTCAAGTCGTTCATTTCATCGTCTTCTTCCTTCCTTTTCATCATTTCTCCTACTTCTTCAACACAGTTTAGAAGAACATACGAGCACGTTTATTAATATTATATTACTAACGCCGCTACTCCTATTTTTATTATTATTAACGAGTATACACACGCACTATATATATATATATATATATATATATATATATATATATATATATATATATATATATATATATATATATATATATATATATATGTAAGTGCGATAAACTTTAGCTCTCTCGCCTGAGATTTATATTCATTTGTACAATGGTCTCCTAGTTACATATGCATGATATGTAATGAATGTTTAGTGCCATTATATAGAAATTTTGTAGCATTACGCGTATCATGTTTCTTTGTTCGTTACGTTTTTCCAGACATATTTGCATATATTATTTTATTGCTTACTAGCATCAACCACTATCTGAGAAAATTCTCCACTTATTATCTTGTCTTTATCATATTCAAATGATTTCTTCTCTGTTTTCCGCCGTTTCATAATCCACCATTGTGTTATCCAGCAAATTGTCTTTGATCAGTTTTGAATGAAGAAAGGTTTTTTATATAATAAATAGCAGCAGTAATGCCAGTGCCTCAATATTTCATTTGGGGGTCGATGTCTGTGTGAGACATAAATATTCCATTTCTATTTACATTTCAGTTATCCCAATTTATACTTCAGTATGATTAAATTTTAAATGTGTTTTATTTTAAATAAGGTAAATTTTACCATTTGGAAGCAGGGAGATATAAAAATTAGGCTCTTTTTCTAAAGTACTTAGAAACAAATCCTTGGAGGTTGGGGGAGGGATTCAAGGAAGTGATGAGAAAGTCATACTTTAAGACTATCTTGTCCATGATAAGGACTTAATATCTTAAGACTATCTTGTCCATGATAAAGACTTAATATCTTAAGACTATCTTGTCCATGATAAAGACTTAATATCTTAAGACTATCTTGTCCATGATAAAGACTTAATATCTTAAGACTGTCTTGTCCATGATAAAGACTTAATATCTGAAGAATATCTTGTCCATGATAAAGACTTAATATCTTAAGACTATCTTGTCCATGATAAAGACTTAATATCTTAAGGCTATCTTGTCCATGATAAAGACTTAATATCTTAAGACTACCTTGCCCATGATAAGGACTTAATATCTTAAGACTATCTTGTCCATGATAAAGACTTAATATCTGAAGACTATCTTGTCCATGATAAAGACTTAATATCTTAAGACTATCTTGTCCATGATAAAGACTTAATATCTTAAGGCTATCTTGTCCATGATAAAGACTTAATATCTTAAGACTATCTTGTCCATGATAAAGACTTAATATCTTAAGACTGTCTTGTCCATGATAAAGACTTAATATCTGAAGACTATCTTGTCCATGATAAAGACTTAATATCTTAAGACTGTCTTGTCCATGATAAAGACTTAATATCTGAAGACTATCTTGTCCATGATAAAGACTTAATATCTTAAGACTATCTTGTCCATGATAAAGACTTAATATCTTAAGGCTATCTTGTCCATGATAAAGACTTAATATCTTAAGACTACCTTGCCCATGATAAGGACTTAATATCTTAAGACTATCTTGTCCATGATAAAGACTTAATATCTGAAGACTATCTTGTCCATGATAAAGACTTAATATCTTAAGACTATCTTGTCCATGATAAAGACTTAATATCTTAAGGCTATCTTGTCCATGATAAAGACTTAATATCTTAAGACTACCTTGCCCATGATAAGGACTTAATATCTTAAGACTATCTTGTCCATGATAAAGACTTAATATCTTAAGACTATCTTGTCCATGATAAAGACTTAATATCTTAAGACTATCTTGTCCATGATAAAGACTTAATATCTTAAGGCTATCTTGTCCATGATAAAGACTTAATATCTTAAGACTACCTTGCCCATGATAAGGACTTAATATCTTAAGACTATCTTGTCCATGATAAAGACTTAATATCTGAAGACTATCTTGTCCATGATAAAGACTTAATATCTTAAGACTATCTTGTCCATGATAAAGACTTAATATCTTAAGGCTATCTTGTCCATGATAAAGACTTAATATCTTAAGACTATCTTGTCCATGATAAAGACTTAATATCTTAAGACTGTCTTGTCCATGATAAAGACTTAATATCTGAAGACTATCTTGTCCATGATAAAGACTTAATATCTGAAGACTATCTTGTCCATGATAAAGACTTAATATCTTAAGACTATCTTGTCCATGATAAAGACTTAATATCTTAATACTATCTTGTCCATGATAAAGACTTAATATCTTAAGGCTATCTTGTCCATGATAAAGACTTAATATCTTAAGACTATCTTGTCCATGATAAAGACTTAATATCTTAAGACTGTCTTGTCCATGATAAAGACTTAATATCTGAAGACTATCTTGTCCATGATAAAGACTTAATATCTTAAGACTATCTTGTCCATGATAAAGACTTAATATCTTAAGGCTATCTTGTCCATGATAAAGACTTAATATCTTAAGTCTATCTTGTCCATGATAAAGACTTAATATCTTAAGGCTATCTTGTCCATGATAAAGACTTAATATCTTAAGACTATCTTGTCCATGATAAAGACTTAATATCTTAAGACTGTCTTGTCCATGATAAAGACTTAATATCTGAAGACTATCTTGTCCATGATAAAGACTTAATATCTTAAGACTATCTTGTCCATGATAAAGACTTAATATCTTAAGGCTATCTTGTCCATGATAAAGACTTAATATCTTAAGACTACCTTGCCCATGATAAGGACTTAATATCTTAAGACTATCTTGTCCATGATAAAGACTTAATATCTGAAGACTATCTTGTCCATGATAAAGACTTAATATCTTAAGACTATCTTGTCCATGATAAAGACTTAATATCTTAAGGCTATCTTGTCCATGATAAAGACTTAATATCTTAAGACTATCTTGTCCATGATAAAGACTTAATATCTTAAGACTGTCTTGTCCATGATAAAGACTTAATATCTGAAGACTATCTTGTCCATGATAAAGACTTAATATCTTAAGACTGTCTTGTCCATGATAAAGACTTAATATCTGAAGACTATCTTGTCCATGATAAAGACTTAATATCTTAAGACTATCTTGTCCATGATAAAGACTTAATATCTTAAGGCTATCTTGTCCATGATAAAGACTTAATATCTTAAGACTACCTTGCCCATGATAAGGACTTAATATCTGAAGACTATCTTGTCCATGATAAAGACTTAATATCTTAAGACTATCTTGTCCATGATAAAGACTTAATATCTTAAGGCTATCTTGTCCATGATAAAGACTTAATATCTTAAGACTATCTTGTCCATGATAAAGACTTAATATCTGAAGACTATCTTGTCCATGATAAAGACTTAATATCTTAAGACTATCTTGTCCATGATAAAGACTTAATATCTTAAGACTGTCTTGTCCATGATAAAGACTTAATATCTGAAGACTATCTTGTCCATGATAAAGACTTAATATCTTAAGACTATCTTGTCCATGATAAAGACTTAATATCTTAAGGCTATCTTGTCCATGATAAAGACTTAATATCTTAAGACTACCTTGCCCATGATAAGGACTTAATATCTTAAGACTATCTTGTCCATGATAAAGACTTAATATCTGAAGACTATCTTGTCCATGATAAAGACTTAATATCTTAAGACTATCTTGTCCATGATAAAGACTTAATATCTTAAGGCTATCTTGTCCATGATAAAGACTTAATATCTGAAGACTATCTTGTCCATGATAAAGACTTAATATCTTAAGACTATCTTGTCCATGATAAAGACTTAATATCTGAAGACTATCTTGTCCATGATAAAGACTTAATATCTTAAGACTATCTTGTCCATGATAAAGACTTAATATCTGAAGACTATCTTGTCCATGATAAAGACTTAATATCTTAAGACTATCTTGTCCATGATAAAGACTTAATATCTTAAGGCTATCTTGTCCATGATAAAGACTTAATATCTGAAGACTATCTTGTCCATGATAAAGACTTAATATCTTAAGACTATCTTGTCCATGATAAAGACTTGATATCTTAAGACTATCTTGTCCATGATAAAGACTTTGACACAACTCAGTATTAAGTCCAAGGCCAACACCTTCCTCACATAAAAGCAGCCCTACATGTGGTACATGGCCGATTGTGACGAAATTAGAAACATTTCAACTTTCCGAGACGATTTGACAAAACTAAAAATGTTTTAACTTTCCGCGACTTCTTGTTAAGTTCATTATATATCTCTCTGTTTATTTCTCGTTATATTACGTTGCAGTTTGAAAAATCTGAAAATACTTCAACTTCAGAGGCTTTTTTGACAAAACTGAAAGTATATCGACTTTTAGAGACACATTCTGTTTATTATTTCAATTCATTTTAGGTAAAATTACGTTGTTATTTGACACGTCTGAAAATATTTCATCTTTTATAGATTTATTGTTTGCATTATACCAGTTACTTTACGTAGCTAAGTGCATATCTGAGCGATGCCAAGACCAAAGAGCAGCTTGTTCCCAGCATCCAACACCCGTAAGTGAATACTGGAATGAATTTTTTTTCCATGTGAGTTTACTCTGAGAATCCCTTGACGAGAATGATTGCTGTAGAAGCAGGGAGCTTCGCAGGGAGCTGTGGAAGACAAATGATCGCATCTTGCCTCAGCTGAGTGTGTTTGGGAAACTTTTCACCTGTGATGTACGGAGCAGGATCACTCAACGTATCGAGTACTCTCATGCATAAGACTGCAGTGAGGGCATTGTCAGAAACTCCTTTTTGAAGGCGTTTACTTGACGCAGACTTCACCAAACGTGAATGACGAGATTCGAGAATGTTTCATTCATTCATCTTACGGGACCGGTTAATTGCTTGGTCCTTGCAAGAAAGACCTTTCAAATTCAAAGGAAAACAACAGAAGAATCACAACAACAAATATATTAGTGTTTATGAAATTCCCTGTTCAGAATGTGATTTGAAATATTTATTCATTCCTATTTTCTTTCAGAAAACTTACTCAGAGTAACTAGTCAGAAAAAAAACCCCATCCGATTCAAACACAAAGACCTTTAAAATGCATTTCACGAAACAAGTGATTTAGTGGCTTTAACTTCCTCTTAAAGACGGTATGAGGCAGTTAGTTGCAGAGGAAGGGACGCACCAGAATTAATAAGTAGAGAAAAACGCAGTTAAAGTTTGGCAATATTCAACATGCGATAACTTTTGAAAGAAAGGAGCTAGAAAGCTGCGGTTGGTCTTAAGAATGAGCTCATCTCTTCTGCTTTATGTGAAAAAAAAAATCCTGATTTTTTAATATATTCGCATTTTGAATATTGCCGAAAATAACTGCGTTTTTCTCCTTTTTTAAAATGCATTTATTAGGTTAAAAAACATTTTAAATTATGTTCATTTCTAAGACAAAAAAGGGTTTTATACGAATTGTGTCTATCTAATATACATAGATTTTGTAGCATTTTTGTGCGCACAATATGCGCAAAAAGATTCCTAGTGTTTTTTTTTTACAGCTTAAAATCACTTTAAATTTAGCTATATTCCTAAAATGTATCATTATACATTCGTTTCGTTCGATATTATGCAACTGTGCGCAATTTGCGCGTATGCGCGCCCCTAAAAGTGCCGCAAAAAAAAAAAAAAATGGTTGCTACCGAAAAATCGATATAAAATAAATTATTGTTTTAAAGCTTCGAGTTTTATTTTCCTACCTAGCATTATTATAAACATTTTAATACTACTTTGCACTCAATGACGTGCAAATCACTAATAATACAGGCGGCTACGAATGCCCCAAAGAGCCTGAGCTAAAGGTCAATGACCTTGGGAACCAATCAGCCGTTTGTTGCCTTTCTTCCGTGCCCACACTTAGCTTCTTCTCTTACGACAGGACATTAATGTGTGTTGGCTTTCATAAGGCCTCTTATCCAACACAGTCATGCAATAGTATTGTTTTTTCACTGCCTCCCTCTCGCCCCCAATAGCAGTTCGGAGTCCACCCACACAATTGGTGCATCTTTTTCAAGTAACTTCGGCCGTCAGACCCCGTGATAAAAAATGAATCTCTAGCCACCAGCAAAGACGCTCTCTGTTCAGCCAGCTAACCAGAAGGGGCCTGCGGCTATTCAGACTGCTGAATACGGCTGAAAAACAAGTCTGATTCAGACATCTTGTGTGTCGTGAAGCCGACGCTCTGCTGCTGCATCGCTTCCCAGTTCTCAATAACTATAGGCCTAACCATCTGTGGCATCATGTCGATTTTGTACTGTGCTTGTTATCAAGCAATATTATTCGTTTTAAACAAACACCAACAGCAGGTGAACATTCTTTGGTATTTTTTACTCAGACAAGATGATTAAATTCTTTGGTATTAATTTTTTATTACTGATCACATAACAGTACTATTCAATGGTAATAAAGTTATTATTAATAAACACTGCACGATATTATTATTCCTTGCATAATAATAATAATAATTATTTTTTTAATGACTGTGATTTTTTTATATATAATAATAATCTCAATGTTACAGAGGAATTGCCGGTAAACACGGAGAAGCCTTGACACAACCAACCGTGTTGACTTTAGGGACAGAAAGCCGGGAAGGCTCCGCACGGGACGCTAGAGAGCTGCTGATTGGCCGAGAGAGCCGCGAAACAGTAAGACGCGCTCCCATTGGCTACTCACTTCCAACCTGTGAGCACTGAGCGAGGCGGACTGTGTGGGTGGCGGCGAATACCTCTCTCTCGCTGACTGACTTGCTCTTGCAGACGCTCGCCCGTCGCCATTCGCTAGATGCCAAAAGATCACTTTACTCGAAGCGATTTTCGACCATTTCGCCGATGTCAGGGAAGGGTTTGTGATGCGTTTTCAGAAACTATATAGGAAAACGTGTTAGCCTTCTCAAAGGAGCCATGAAATAACGTCTTTCACTCTTCCTATACCAGCCCCAAGAGAAACTCCACCTCAGATCACCACTGCATTCGCTCTCCTCCGTTCTGAGTGCTCTTGTACCATGAACTTGTTTTATTTGATTGGGTCACTATGATTATAAGAAAACGCAGTCTACACGTAGAAAAGATAATGTTATTTACACTTAAAAAACGGCTGCCTTGTACAAAAGACGGCTTGCAAATATACTTAGGATTCACATTACTGAGAATTTCCTTTAGTTTGATCTCAAAGGAAAAATGTGAGTAATACATTAAACACGTGACAAAAGGTGACCTCGGAATGTCTAAATTCGTTGTTACCTAATCCATATATATATATATATATATATATATATATATATATATATATATATATATATATATATATATATATATATATATATATATATATATATATATGTATGTATAAATGGATGTATGTACGTGTGTGTGTGTGTTCCACTTACACTCTGAAACGCATTGAGCAATTTCAGCCAAACTTGGTATACATATGACTTACCCCCTGGGAAAGAACACTGCGGGGGTAAGACATCACTGGCACCAAAGGGGGGGGGGAGGTGTGGGAAGGGGGTGACGTGAAAAATTACAGAAAACGACAGATATTAGAGTCTAATCCATAGTTTTCGAGATCGCTGGGACGAATAGTGAAGCTCCCAATGCCCTTCGAGTCCTGGTTCAGCCCCGATAGGAATGGGGGTGGGAGGGGTGAAATATAAAATGTTAAAATGCTGGGCAATGTAATTGAAGCAACTATCTTATCAGCAATGAGAGAGAGAGAGAGAGAGAGTTTGTTGTCGGTTGTCATTCACAGATTTCCCGGGCAGCGCTAGTACACAAATAAAAGCAACAAGATCGTTTGGTGACGGCAAACCCACGCCATAAGCAGCCAGTCCGCCCCCAAGAAGAAGTTCCCTTCTTCCCAAAGTTGCAAACACCCCTCTCTTTCCAAAAATTCAATGCCTCGTTGGCAACCACGAGGATCACCTTCAGGAAAACTTTCATAACAAATTGGCGTATAACTTTCTGTAGAATCCTCCTAATAAACGCACAAACCAGCTCACGAATAGAGAAACAAACAAACAAACCGAAAAAAGTAGCCTCTTTGTTGGAAGTGAAGGCAGCCAAGAAAAGGTGTCTGAACCAAGGCGAAAGCTTCCTAATCATCGCATAATGGAGGACTCTCTAATTAATGGGGGTTTGGAAATGCATCAGGCCTTAAGCCGTTTTTAGTTTCATTTTCTTTTTCATTAAATCCCATTCCTTCTTTTTATTTTTTTTTGATGGTGGTTTTAACTGACTCTGTCCAATTCGGAGCTACAACGGAGAAAAAGACTAAGGGTGCTACACGCGCTCGAACAGTGATCGTCGGACAAACACTGTTACCAGATATCAACAGGAAAAGTAAAGGTGTGCAGATGACGTCAGAAGCGATCACCACGGACTAACAGGCAACAGGGCCGGGTATGTAATGCATAAAATCAGTCTGTTGCAAAGAAAACAAACTGTAGACCACCGCAACACTAATGTTCGGCTCAGAGTTGAAACACCGCTTCTTGACTTATGGCATCGGCTCCGAACTTTGTCTGCCGGACTTGGACCAGCCAACGGGGTAGGAGCGACGGTATATTATTATTCTTTATTGACAAAACATTACATAATTCCATATTTACATTTAGTTTGCACAAAACAGTGTATTTTTTTGTTTAGTGTATAACAATAACTCATCTGTCCCATACATTATAAAATATTTTGTCCATAAAAAGGAAAAATTTTTCTCATTCACAATATCCAGCTACATCAATATCTGGTAGCACTGGTTGTTGCCAGGTCAGCTCTCCACAAATATGCACTTATGACATCACCATACTGCATTGTGTGAAAAAAAGTTAAGTATACCTTAGTTTAACCAGACCACTGAGCTGATGAAGAGCTCTCCTAGAGAGGGCTGGCCCCAAGGATTAGACTTATTTCACGTGGCTAAGAACCAATTGGTGACTTAGCAACGGGACCTACAGCTTATTGTGGGATCCGAACGACATTATAGCGAGAAATGAATTTCTATCGCCAGAAATAAATTCCTCTAACTCTTCATCAGCCGGCAGGAGACTCGAACTTGGGCCTAGCGAGTGCTAGTCCACAGCTCTACCGACTCGACCAACGAAGATTCACTGCATTGCGTGATGAGGTAACAGTGTTTGTTCGACGAACTCTGCTCGAGCGTGTGTAGGCACAAGGCCTCGGAGCGTGAGGAGCTCTGGTCCGAGATGTGCTCAGCAGAAATACAACGTCAATTTGTAATGCACAATCATCTTCAATGCCCTTTAGTCAACATGGTCATTAACAATCTCGAGAAACAGCAGAGCTCATATTCATGTCGGCCAATCTGAAGGCTTAGAACTGGAGGACAATTAGCTTGGCTATTCACGTCATCAGCAAAGTGGCTGCATGAGCAACACAGCAACAGCAGTACTGTAGTGGTATTAGTAACTTCCAGAGATGTTTGGAAGAGGCCATAAAAATGAATTAGATATCATCACCAAAATGAATATTCGTAAACACGCAAGAAACAATCATCTTAGAGCTTCTTACCTACAGTCAAGTGTTCCACTTGAAATCCCACCTTTATTTATTTATATTTACACTTAATTGGCTTGGAAAAATTTTCGTCTTTCATTCACGAATTCCTTGACATTATTCATGTCATAGAAACTATGGGAGAGCCATAACATATATACACCACTGTCCAGTTACAGAGATTTACAAGTGCTTCAACATCAATGCAAAAATACAAAATAATTACAATTTAAAATCAATTACAACGCAACAGACTTTGGGCAGGGCCCATGAGCGTTAAAGTGTCCTCACATGATACCTATAGCTATTCTAAACCGATTACATTCCGACGAACATAGATGCGGAATTACTGAGGTGACAAAACAGCTCTACTCAATTTGTTAACCCTGAACGCAAAATGAGACGAAGCAAAACTCTTTACGAAGTTGCAAGTTCTAAACACGTTACTACGAATATCAACGCTCCAACAGGGATAAAAGCAATATGATGAATGGAAAAATTCCAGCGGTTCTTACTGTCGTTCTCGGGATAATTTCCAATATTCAGAATGTTAATGAGGACGCAAAGAAAGACAAAGATGGTAAAATATCCAATCAACTTCGCACTACCAACGATGAACTATTTAACTGTCAGACCATAAGGGAGTTTTTGCTGCATCTTTCATTCACAGAAGTTACGCGAAAAGGTTCCTTCCTTATTCAGGAACCCGAACAAGCCTGGGCAGGGACGCATTAAGTGGCGAATTGACAGACTTTCGGCAGACGTGAAATTCGCGGCCTGAGGTCTGGCTGAGAGGGCAACAGCAAGAAGAGACGTCCAAAGGCGGCATAATTATGGGAGGGAGAGGCTCCGTTTTTCAGAGAAGGGGAGGTTAATAGCAATCTAACCTCCTTAGTTAATGAGTGGACGAGATTTGAAATAAGTAAAATATGCGACCAAGTTTCTTCGGCGCAACCGAGTTTTCTGTACAGCCGCTACAGCGTATAATTAAGGCCGCGAACAAAAGATCTATCTTTCTGTGGTCTCGGTACAATGCAGTATGAGCAGCGGCCCATGAAGCTTTAACCACGGCCCGGCGGTGGCCTATCCTATATCGTTGCCAGAAGCACGATTATGAATAACTTTAACCTTAAATAAAACAAAAACTACTGAGGAGGCTAGAGGGCTGCAATTTGGGATGTTTGATGTTTGATGTTTGGAGGGTGGATAACCAACATACCAATTTGCAGCCCTCTAGCCTCAGCAGTAGTTTTTATAATGTGAGGGCGGACAGGAAAGTGCGGACGGACAGACAAAGCCGGCACAATGTTTTCCTTCTACAGAAAACTACAAAAAGAAAGGTTGATTAGAAAGGTTCGCTGGCGCCCTCTTCAGCTCTTCAGTGAGGAGACATAAATGACGGAGCATAAGGGAAGAGAGAGAGAGAGAGAGAGAGAGAGAGAGAGAGAGAGAGAGAGAGAGAGAGAGAGAGAGAGATACCCACGTCTGAAACTCAAGGAATGACGACTCCTCTGAGTCGGCATTCCAGCGGTGACTTTCAGGAGGGGAATTACAAGCCGTCGGAATGAGGGAACTTCAGTGGAGGGAGACAGGGAGGAGATTCTGATGGCCAACTGTTAATCTCTCTCCCTCTCTCTCTCTCTCTCTCTCTCTCTCTCTCTCTCTCTCTCTCTCTCTCTCTCTCTCTCTAAAACTATTGAAAGACAGAAATAAATACGATGACGAAAATAAAGTTGAAGCAACCGGTAGAGTTATAACAGAAAACGAGATATTTAGCCTCTAAAAATGACAGTATTGTTGGCAATTGTTTGAAGAGAGTAAAAAAAGTATACCTTAGTTTTACCAGACCACTGAGGAGCTGATTAACAGCTCTCCTAGAGAGGGCTGGCCCCAAGGAAGGATTAGACTTATTTTACGTGGCTAAAAACCAATTGGCTACTTAGCAACGGGAGCTACAGCTTATTGTGGAATCCGAACCACATTATAGCGAGAAATGAATTTCTATCACCAGAAATAAATCCCTCTAACTCTTCAGCAGCCGGCCGGGGGGAATTGAACTCCGGCCCATCGAGTGACAGTCCGCAGCTCTACCGGCTCATCCAACGAAGAGCTTTTGAAGAGAGTAAAAGTGATATGAATATGAACAAGCGTCTTGTCGTGTGATATGAATGAATCTTGAAAAACGTCTAAATCAAGTTAATGCCTTGGTAATTACGACGTAAATATTCCCAAACGCCTGACATTAAGCATATTACATTTCACGTGGCAAAGAGGACAGTATATTTCCGAGGCGAGTGCTGCGACCAAGAAGGATAAACATCAAAAGTCTGTCTGTCGACTATGAACTTTTGTCGAATGTGTCGAGAGAGACACGACGATTTTGATGAGGGATCTACAGATGCTTTATGGATGAAACCATGAGAATCGCACGACAGGGACCATCTGCACAGCTTGTGCAAGCATGAGATGCAGAAGAAAGGCTTTGAATGATAATACGGGAGGCTCAAAGGGATGATGTTTTTGACTTTCAAAGTCGAAGAAAACTTTGATTGCAGCCAAAGCCGATGTCGACATCGCCCTCGACTGAAAGCTAAAGATCATCAAGGGAAACCACAAGTCAAAGCGAAAGAGTAATGCTTCAAGGCAACACATACAAAGCACGAAGAGAAAAAAGCATAAAAAAGAAGAAGAAAACTTTACGTCGTTGGCTAAGATAAATGGCGCAGGCTATTTGAGATCCCGCTACTCGTTAAGCACCCATTGAAAGTTTTTCGAAACTTTGGCCATTTAAAACACTTACTGACAGCTGCTCTTCGTAATCCACTAGAATCAATCTGATAATTATGAGACAAGTTTAAGAACTGAGAGAAAAATAAGAGGTTCGCGCAAGCACTATGCAAGCAAGAGCAGGCCGATAACGGGAATAACAAGACCCACGTTATTCTCCTCAGGACAGTGGAAGCAGATGAATTCAAACGCCCAGCATCATTGTTCTCAAAAGCAGAATAATGCCGAAGCGGAATCCCTCCAAGAATGGAGAGCAATGATAAAAAAAAACCCTCTATAAATATTCTGTGGCATAACAAACAAACATGTTGGTAAGTTTCTGAAAGGTAAAAAAAAAAAAAAACACCCATTTTTATTCGTCGAAGCACAGCTGGTAAAATAAAAGCAAAACCTTTAAATAGAGGTAAATACTGAAATAGAGGTATACATACACTACACTACACTACACTACAGTATATACACGAGCTCCTACTAGTATGTTAATATCCATATGCAAAGAGCTTTATCCAACTAAATCATGTACAAACTCACATTTCCTATACATGAAGAATTCATTACTGGTAGCCACCACCTTCTGAGTCTCCCTCTCCTAATATCCCCAACAGTTCATGATTATAAACACCTTTATGTTAACCTAACGTCGTCTCATCTTTGAATGAAACCAAGCTCCCTCGGAATTATATGTTAAATTTTTTACCATCTTCATCTTATTATCTACATTTTCACGATCTTAAATGATGCTTCGACAAATTACACAAAACAATTAAGCTCAACAGGTTAAATGTATATTCTTCCATTGCTATTCTATAAACAGAAATCAATTGTGCACAGGAGAATTCCGTAACCATATACTGTGCTGAGCAGCTGGTAACCATTCATTCACACATTCCAAGTTTTGCTTCCACTGATACACCTCTTCGTTCAAAGCCTTTGCAGCATCCCGGCATCTTTCTTAGCTCACCTATGCCAGAGCCTCCTTTTCTGTCACTCTACCACCGTTCACTCACTGCCAAATACCTGTATGAACCTACTCCTTCCATTCTTCCACTCCCCCTGCTGTTATTCACGGCTGCCTTTTCCTAGGCTCTATTTACCATTATAACAACTTTCCCTCTCACCTTTCTCTTCTTATAAAACATTTCATCGTTTTGGAGAGCGTTAAATAGTTATAAATGAAAATCCTTCTTCAGCAGCAGGATAGGAAATACTTTCCCTGGGGCCTCATCAACGCCTGAGGTGAATGACCATGGCTTTGACTCTTACTGAGAAAACCTCCATCGCCATCAGCTGCAGTAGTAACAAAAATACCCAATAGGTCACGACAATCAATGCTGTCAGACACTTCCGAAAAACTGCTTTGAAATTTTCTAGCACCGAAAATTCTAGACACGTGATAAAAGAGGCTTAGTGAGATCCGCTCGTTTCCAGCGGATTCCCTTTACTATTTAGAAGACCTTCCTCTTGTGAAATGGTTCGGATTTTTCACTTTTTTTTTCATTCCCCAAAACCTTTGTTGCTGATTTAATTCAATACCGATTAAAACTATGAGGTCAAGGATTCAAAACAGCAATCAAACTTCTTCGATCTAATAAAAAATCATAATAATATGCAACGCTCTTAGAATATCTGTCGTAAACCTCCCCATGCCAAAGAAGTGGCCCCCGGGCATGCGGAGATAACTTGAGCTGAAAGAGTAAACATGTCAATTCTCTCTCTCTCTCTCTCTCTCTCTCTCTCTCCTGCTTCACTGCTTCGCCCATGACACTGCCTTACCTATTCAATTCCCTGACAACAAAGCACATAAATGGAGGCAGGGGTGGGGGTGGTGGGGGGGGAGAGAGAACCACATCAATGAGCCAATAACAGAAGTTAGTGAAGTGTAGAAAACGGAGGGAATGAAACAGCAGTATATTCTCTCTCTCTCTCTCTCTCTCTCTCTCTCTCTCTCTCTCTCTCTCTCTCTCTCTCTCTCTCTCTCTCTCTCTCTCAGTGAATTCGAGTATGTATATAAAAATTGTAAAATTTATAAATATTGATTGAGTGGTTCATGTTATGGGCCCTGTTCAGTTTTGCTATTCTTATACTAACGTAATTCAGAGTTTTGTTTTAGTGTTGGATGATTAATGTAATTAATTTTTCTTTGCTTTTGGTTTTGATATCAGAAGTTAACGTAACTTTGTAAATTTTGTTTTTACTTTTGTTCACTTTTGGTTTCCACTTTGTTATTTAATCACCTCGTTTAGGAGGTGGTTCGCTGGTAACCATCTTTGGACTCTCCCATCCGTTTGTATGTTTTTCTTCTGTTTTCATATTTGCGAGCGTGTGTGGGGATGTTCAGCGTTACTGGTGGGCAGTGTGAGTTTTCTTCGATGACGGGACATCCGAAGGACTTTTAATCTTTGTGCGGCCTCCCGACAGAAGGGTTCTTGGATGTCGTAGGCATTATTAGCAGTATCTGCAGCTTCTTTGACTCCCGGAAGAAGGGAGATAAGGAGACTTCGTGTCTTGAGTGAGACGTACCGCTCAGGTGTCTCGGCTCGTCAGTGGTCGTAAGGGACGATCATTTTCTTTTGTGTATGCCGTTGCACTGCTTTTGCCTCGCAGATCCAATGTGTCCTTGAGGTCGTCACTCGGCGCTTCAGCGGCGAAGAAGTGTAAGCCACTTTTAATATTGTTATTATCCTCGTGGTAAATATTGTTGGTGGACTTTCGCTGACGAACGTCAGTCCAGGAGAGTTTGACCCTACGTGTGTGACCCGTAGGGTTATAGGATTATTTCATCGCTGGTCTGCATTAATATATTGATTTATTGGATCGCCAGTCAACATTATTTACATCATAGTGATCTGCAGTTATTATGATGAAAGTGTGTATTTTTGGTTTGTTGTTAGGTGTAGGGAATTATTGTATTTAGTTAGGTTTAAGGATTCTTTCTCTCAGTACCCTTTCCTGTCGTGCGTTTGTGATAATTTTTCGACATAGTATGTTTGTGTCTTCCCACCTTCTCCTATAACTTTCTTTCCTCCTGTTGGTACGATTGTTAGCTAGGAGATTGTGTTTATTACTTGTAAGGCGTGTGGTCCTTTCCTTTTCAGGTGATTATGTAATTAAGGTGGTACCCATTTGTGTATAAATATATTTGTTATTAACGGTTTTATACAAAGCTTTTATTTTGCCCTTCCTGTTCATGGTTTGAGTTTCATTTTTGCTGTTCCAGGGCCTATCACTCTACTTAATAGGAGTTGATAGTTTTAAGGTGGATCTTTAGAAAGAACCAGTAACGGATTTCGTTACAAATTTTGGCGACCGTGACAGGATCCACCTTTGTGGTGCAGTAAAGTGGCTCAGGTAATTAACAGGAAGGTGACAGGGTGTATAAGGGTACTGCTTAGTTAATATTTTGGCTTCGTAATTATTTTTCTATTCCCTGAAAAATGTCTGAAGAAATTTGTTTAGGAGAACTTTTGGAGAGCCCAGATTGGGAGGATCAGATCTTTGAGCTAAGAAGGGACCAGTTGTGGCAGGTTGCAGTGTTGCTTGACTTAAGGTTACCCTCCGAAATTAGGAAAGGTCCCTTGCTAAAACAGGTATTGGCTGCTGTGAAAGAGTACCAGAAAGAAGCCTTAGCCAGGAAAAATGTATCGGATGATAGGCAGGACCAGAGTGGAATAAATAATAATAATGAAGAGTCGGCAGAGGTAAAGCTCCTGGTGTTGAGGGAGCAAGTTAGAATTAGGGAGCTCGAGTATCAGGCTCTCCAATTTCAGGCTGATGAAAGGCAGAGAGAAAGGGCACACGAAATTGAGCAAAGGGCCCATGAGGTAAAGGTTTTGCAACTGAAGTTGGAGTTAAAATCAAAGGAAGGTAGTGATGTTGATTCTCATGAAAGCTCCCATGAGAAAGGTAAATTTAACTTGATGGGGGTATTAAAATTAGTTCCCAATTTTGACGAGACGAGTGTGTCTGAGTTTTTCAGTTCATTTGAACGGGTCGCTCGGAAACTAGAATGGCCCGTGGATATGTGGACCACTTTGGTCCAGTGCAGATTTAAGGGTAAGGCCCAAAGAGTTTATAACGGGCTTAATGAAGAGTTATCTGCAGATTATGACACTGTGAAGGCCATCATATTAAAGGCATATGATTTAGTTCCTGAGGCGTATCGCCAAAAGTTCAGAAATTTCAGAAAAACCCATGAATGCACGTATGTAGAATTTGCCCGGAAGAAGGAGCAGTATTTTGATGACTGGCTAAAGTCCCGAGAGGTTTCCGAATTCGACAAATTGAGGGAGCTCATATTGGTTGAAGAATTTAAAATCTCTGTGTCTCGGGACCTTCGAACTCATTTGGAGGAACTTAAATTAGATGTGTTACAGGAGGTGGCGATTGCCGCAGATGAGTATGTACTGACTCATCGTCAGGAGGGTAAATTTATGCCCTCGAATAAATTAAGTGATTGTGGTGACAGTTGGCTACGTTCCAACCCAGGTAACAGAAAAGGTTCAGGGAGTAATGATAATGTTAGTCAGGAATATAGTTGTAGTAGTAGCGGTAGTATGAGTAGTCCCCGGGTCAGTAGCAATTTTAGTGGTAAGAAAAATAATTATGTTTATAGGGACCAGGTTGTCCGAAATAATAACAATCGCCCAGTTAATGATAATATCAGAGAGAGTCGGGGTAGAAACGTAGTTTGCTTCTGGTGCAACAGAAGGGGTCATGTCAAGGCGAACTGCAACGCTATGAAAAGCTACCTGGATCGAGGAAATAAACGTCCAGTGATGATAGTTAACAAAACTGTTAGCAAAAGGGTGGAGTCCCTGGAAGATACCCCTAATAATAATAACAATAACAATGGTAACCAATGACTGATGTTTTCCAAATATACATTTAGTGGCAATCTGTTTTCAGGACCTCCAAGTGGTAAAGGTAAGAAAATTAAGATCTTGAGAGATACCGGGGCAGCTCAGTCGTTAATTGTCCGTAGTGCCGTGCCCTCGGATCATGTATATTTAAATACTGAATTTGTCGTGTTAGGAGGTTTCCCGAATACCGTGAATTCCTATCCAATCGAGACATTCTTTTTGAAGACAAGAAGGTTTAAGGGACAGGTTAGGTTGGCTGTGGTAGACAGTTTGCCTGTCCATGGTATTGATTGCCTATATGCTAATGATCTTGCTTCGAGGAAGGAAATATGTCCTTTCCCGATATTAACCTTAACCTCTCTTTCAGGTACGTATAATATAAAACCAACGGGTGTAACGACGCGTTCGCGCGCCAGGGAGGTAGAAAATTTTGATATTAATTTAGATGAGATAGGCAATCAACCTGTACTGGAGCCGGAAAGTATGGAGCATTTGAATTTAGACTATGTAGATTGGGATTCTGAGACCTTCCGACAGGCTCAGAATCGAGAATTTCACCCTGATGTTGACGTACTCGATTTTGAAGATATTACTAAACCTTTCTTTTACAGGATCAATAATTTACTATATCGAGTCAGTCGAGCCAAGGAGGTTCCTGCCGATAAGGTAGAAGTTAAAAGGCAGTTATTGGTTCCCGAAAGGTATAGGGAAAAGTTATTGAGTTTGGCTCATGAGAGCAGTTTAGCAGGACACTTTGGGGTACATAAGTGCTTTCAGAAGTTAGCCGAGTTATATTTCTGGCCAGGTATGCGCCGGGATGTGAAGAGGTTTGTGTTGTCATGCCGGGTGTGCCAACTGGTAGGCAAACCTAACCAGAAGATACCTAAGGCGCCGCTGATTCCCATTCCTTCGGTGGGAGAACCTTTCAGGGAAGTTATCATAGATGTAGTCGGGCCCCTTCCACGGACGCGTGGAGGATGTGAGTATTTATTAACGATAGTAGATAGAATGTCCAGGTACCCTGAAGCTATCCCACTGAGGAGTGTGAAGGCGGAAAAAGTAGTTGAGGCCTTAGTAAACTTTTTCACAAAATTCGGTATTCCTAAGGTCCTACAGAGTGATTGTGGTACGAATTTCACAAGTAGGATTTTCAGAAAGAAAATGTCTGAGCTCGGGGTTAAACATATTACGTCTTCGCCTTACCACCCCGAGAGTCAAGGTCAGGTAGAACGTCTTCACCAAACGTTAAAATCGGTGTTAAAAAAATTCTGTCATGAGTATGGTACTGAATGGGACAAAGAGGTCCCTTATGCTCTTTTTGCTATTAGATCCATGCCCAATGACTCTCTAGGTTTTTCCCCATTTCAGTTAGTGTTTGGGCATAATGTCCGTGGACCCCTCGATGTAGTGAGGGAACATTTAGAAGTTAATGATAATAATGAAATTAATGTTATTGACTATTTATCCAATTTACAGGAGAAATTACGAAGTGCCTGGGAGTTCGCTCAGAATAATTTAGTAGCCAGTCAATCTCGAATGAAATTTCAATACGACTTAGATACCAAGTCGCGTTCGTTCGAGGTTGGTGATAAGGTTTTGGTCCTTCTCCCCCTCCCGGGGAATATGTTAAAGGCCCAATTTTCAGGCCCCTGGAAGGTGGCGAAAAAGCTGAGCGAAGTTAATTATGTTATAGAAACTCCTCAGAGGAGGAGAAAAACTCAAATTTGTCATGTGAATATGCTAAAACCGTTTGTAGATAGAGAGAGTGCAGTAGAGCCTGTAGCTGTAGAGCCTGTAGCGGTAGTGGACGTCCCGGTAGATTTAGATGTAGTGAGAGATAAGTTTGATTCTGACAGTTTGAAAAATCCAGTAGAATTAAGTAGCCTCTCGGAGAATTCGACAGTACTTGATAATTTACAGGAAAAGTTACGTCATTTAGAAAAGGCACAGGTTAAGTCACTGGTAAATTTGATTAATGAAAATAAAATCTTGTTTCAGGATGCCCCTGGTAGAACTAGCCTTTTACAGCATGACGTTGATATTGGTCAGGCTAGTCCTATTAAGCAATGTCCTTACAGACTGAATCCGTTCAAGAGGAACATCGTTCAATCGGAGGTAAATTACATGCTTGATCACGACCTCATAAAACCAAGCAGTAGTCCGTGGAGTTCGCCTGTTGTCCTCGTTAAAAAAGAGGGTGACCAGCACCGGTTATGTTTTGATTATAGAAAGGTTAATGAGGTTACCAAAACCGATTCTTATCCTTTACCGAGAGTGGAGGATTGCATAGATAAAATCGGTTCTGCCAAGTATATTAGTAAATTTGACTTATTAAAAGGGTATTGGCAGGTAGGTTTAACTCCACGAGCTCGAGAGGTATCAGCATTTGTAACTGGGGACGGTTTGTATGAGTGTCAGGTAATGCCATTCGGCATGAAAAACGCAGCCGCTACGTTCCAGCGGCTAATGAACTTGGTCACCAGTAAGGTTGAAGGTTGTGTCGTTTATATTGACGACGTGGTTATTTACAGCGACGACTGGGATACCCATTTGAGGCGTATTAGAGCTCTCTTTAAAGAGTTGAAGAAAGCAGGTTTAGTTATAAACTTAAAGAAGAGTGAGTTTGCCCGAGCAAAAGTAGTGTATCTCGGACATGAAGTAGGTTTGGGTAAGGTGTCAGTAAAACAGGCGAATGTAGAAGCCATTACAGAGTTCCCAGTTCCTCAAAATAAAAGAGGCGTTCGAAAATTTCTAGGTGTGGTAGGCTATTATAGGCGTTTTGTTAAAAATTTTTCAGATTTAGCCGCTCCACTAACAAATTTATTGAAAAAGGATGTACTATTTGCCTGGGACAGTGTTTGTCAAGGAGCATATGAGAAACTCAAAACTCTACTGATAAGTTATCCTGTGTTGAGATCTCCAGATTTTAATAAGTCTTTTTCCTTAGCCACGGATGCCAGTGACATTGGCATTGGTGCGGTTTTATTACAGGAGGGTGAGGATGGGATCCTCCACCCTGTAGCTTATTTTTCGAAGAAGTTGATTGCTGCACAGAGAAAGTATTCAACCATTGAAAAGGAGGCCTTGTGTTTGGTCAAAGCGGTCGAACACTTTGACGTATACTTGAATCCGACCATGTACCCAATTGACGTCTACACTGACCACAACCCACTGGTATTTTTGAACAGGTGTAAAGACAAGAATCAGCGGATATTACGCTGGAGTTTGTTCCTACAGGAATATAACCTGAATATTAGACATATCTCTGGAAAGGATAATGTGATTCCGGACGCCCTCTCCAGGTCATTTCTTAATTGAGTTTGACATAATCTACGGTTGCTCTAATTGACATTCTTTTCAGGTATCTTGCTCCCTCAACACCAAAAATCAGGGCTATTTTAGATTTTATTGGTATTAGATGGAGGACTCATTTAAAATGTTTTTCTTCATACCTTTAGATTAAATTTTTCCTTTGCAAACTTATGCTGTTTCAGATAATACGGTAGTTTTTGTATATTTGGTATTCTGGTTAACCTTCCTTTGGGTGAATGTATTTACCCATTCTCCTTTTATAGGGTTTGTATGAAAAATATATTCCGTTTTGAGGTCATATATGTATTTACATACGTTGAAGGGTCTTAATGTGTATTAATTTTATTACTGTTTTTGACATATTGATTTGTCCTTTTCAGTATTTTGGTCTGAGTTGATTTAAGTTATATGACAAGTTATTAAGTATTTGTCTTCCCTTGTAAAAAAAAAAAAAAAAAATTTTTTTTTTCTTTAAGATGGGGAGCTGTAAAATTTATAAATATTGATTGAGTGGTTCATGTTATGGGCCCTGTTCAGTTTTGCTATTCTTATACTAACGTAATTCAGTTTTGTTTTAGTGTTGGATGATTAATGTAATTAATTTTTCTTTGCTTTTGGTTTTGATATCAGAAGTTAACGTAACTTTGTAAATTTTGTTTTTACTTTTGTTCACTTTTGGTTTCCACTTTGTTATTTAATCACCTCGTTTAGGAGGTGGTTCGCTGGTAACCATCTTTGGACTCTCCCATCCGTTTGTATGTTTTTCTTCTGTTTTCATATTTGCGAGCGTGTGTGGGGATGTTCAGCGTTACTGGTGGGCAGTGTGAGTTTTCTTCGATGACGGGACATCCGAAGGACTTTTAATCTTTGTGCGGCCTCCCGACAGAAGGGTTCTTGGATGTCGTAGGCATTATTAGCAGTATCTGCAGCTTCTTTGACTCCCGGAAGAAGGGAGATAAGGAGACTTCGTGTCTTGAGTGAGACGTACCGCTCAGGTGTCTCGGCTCGTCAGTGGTCGTAAGGGACGATCATTTTCTTTTGTGTATGCCGTTGCACTGCTTTTGCCTCGCAGATCCAATGTGTCCTTGAGGTCGTCACTCGGCGCTTCAGCGGCGAAGAAGTGTAAGCCACTTTTAATATTGTTATTATCCTCGTGGTAAATATTGTTGGTGGACTTTCGCTGACGAACGTCAGTCCAGGAGAGTTTGACCCTACGTGTGTGACCCGTAGGGTTATAGGATTATTTCATCGCTGGTCTGCATTAATATATTGATTTATTGGATCGCCAGTCAACATTATTTACATCATAGTGATCTGCAGTTATTATGATGAAAGTGTGTATTTTTGGTTTGTTGTTAGGTGTAGGGAATTATTGTATTTAGTTAGGTTTAAGGATTCTTTCTCTCAGTACCCTTTCCTGTCGTGCGTTTGTGATAATTTTTCGACATAGTATGTTTGTGTCTTCCCACCTTCTCCTATAACTTTCTCTCCTCCTGTTGGTACGATTGTTAGCTAGGAGATTGTGTTTATTACTTGTAAGGCGTGTGGTCCTTTCCTTTTCAGGTGATTATGTAATTAAGGTGGTACCCATTTGTGTATAAATATATTTGTTATTAACGGTTTTATACAAAGCTTTTATTTTGCCCTTCCTGTTCATGGTTTGAGTTTCATTTTTGCTGTTCCAGGGCCTATCACTCTACTTAATAGGAGTTGATAGTTTTAAGGTGGATCTTTAGAAAGAACCAGTAACGGATTTCGTTACAAAATGTTTTCACGATGAGGTTTTTTTCACTCATTAGAATAGTTTTTTCCTAACATTGTGGCATTAGTCATTACTGCTTTCTCCTTTTATAAATGATGAATCGAGGATGAATCGTATCTAATCCCCAACTCCACTAAAATAATAATAAAAAAACTCACATCATCATCTGCCCCCCCCCCCCCCCCAAACTAATTTACCCTTTGTTTATTGAGAACCGCATGGCCGATCGTATTTGACCTAGAAATCAGAGCCCGGTTATCAACATTCCGATCTGTCCTTTTTACCTGGAACAGATATTGAGATGACACGGACAAAAAAGGGCAAAGAGGGGAGACTTACTGCCACTCCCTTTAAGAAGCTTAGCCCAATTAAGCCTCTTAAAACGGCCTTTCTAAAGGCAAATTAAGCTGCCTGAATTGTCTTACCTCCGCAGGAAACCTGGGAAGAGGCTGAACACCACGGGCACGACGCGGCCGGAGCCCTTATAAGGGAAAGACAGCAGTAGAAGCAGTCAGTTAGATAGTTGTGGGAGCATTTCATTTTCCCAGTCTGACTCCAGACTCCAGTCATCCTCGAGGGCACTGCCATACGTGTGATCGCCCCTCATCCTTCTTCGTCAGAGACCAGCTTCCCCCAAGGTAAAGTGCGAGTGAAGAGTTTTCAGTCACGACAGTTTGCCCTTTAGAAAGTTTGGAGTACCAGCATTTCACTTCTGTCCTTGTGCCAGTTTATCCAGTGCCATTTCCAATGTCCTGTGTTCGAGTGTAAAGTGGTCATTCATTCCTCGAGTCTTTGGCGCCCTCAGTGCAAACTCGAGTCATATTCGATGTTATATTGTTCCTTTACTGGCGTGTAATGTGTAAATCTCTCTTGCAGAGGGGCCTGTTCGCAGTGGACTCATCTTGGATTGTGCCTTGCCTTTATTCAAGACTCCACTAGAAGGATCTTCAGGCGTTGCAAGCCCTTTATCAATTTACCCATCCATTTTCCCTTCAAAAGCTTTCTTTTGTAAATATAATACTTTAATTTATTCCAAGTGTTTACGTGACATTTCCTTATGAAGTAGAGTCTTCAGCTCCTAAATTCTCCCTTTTTCTTATTTTTTTTACGATTTCCCTTTACGCAAGTTAGAACTCCAAGGCCAATTAAATAGAGTTTCTGTTGCCGGCCTGTAAAATATCATAATCCCAGGGAAATACGTAAATATATATATATATATATATATATATATATATATATATATATATATATATATATATATATATATATATATATATATATATATATATATATATATACATATATAAATATATACATATATAAATATATACATATATAAATATATACATATAAAGGTGTGTGTGTGTGTTCAGTTTCTTGGATTCCCATCCTTAACGCGACAAGTCGGGTGCAAATAATTTTGATCATCCTTGTAATTTTGTCATACTTTTGCGGGGAATCTGTGATGATAACTTAATTTCTTCAAGCTAATTAATGGAAAGAAGACAGAAGGGAATGCTCTTAGAGTAAAATGAGATGTTATTATAATTTAGATAATCTTTAATAATAAAGTTTCCAAAGGGGTGAGTTTAGGCAAAGAACTAAGTGAGTGTAACTCTTGCTAGTTAGGGATCTTCATTGTGTTAGCTGATTGATTTATCCAGAGATTGTTCTGGTTCCTTCTCCTTTGTGAAAGATTTTTTCCTCAGATAACTCGTGGTATATATTCCCGCATCACCAAGGCACCTGTGCTGCAGTTCCAATCAGGTCTTGTGATGGGTGTTGCAGGAGGATGAACAAATAGTGCTTTTAATTACCCCTTACTCAGTCAGTTTTCTGTAAAAGAAAACTATTTGTCTGTCCGTCCGCGCTTTTTCTGTCCGCCCTCAGATCTTAAAAATTACTGAGGCTAGAGGGCTGTAAATTGGTATGTTGATCATCCACCCTCCAATCATCAAACACACCAAATTGCAGCCTTCTAGCCTCAGTAGTTTTTATTTGATCTACGATTAAAGTCAGCCATGATCGTGCATCTGGCAACGCTATAGGACAGGTCATGGTCTAAGAAAGAGAAGGTCTGTTCATAACTGACCCCAAATTCGACCAACTTCGCGCATGACGTCACGGGGGGAGCGGATGGGCTATTTACCTGTCAGCCAGGCCACGGAAGTAAAGCAGAAAGGTGGTGTAAATGCGGTCGTGGTTTATATTGTGAATTCAAGTGTATTTTGGCCATCGTCTTTGTAGAACTATGGCGAATATTTGTGCGCTATGGATGTAACTCCAGTTCAGATCGAAACATTGATCTTACTTTTCATAAATTCCCTAAAAATGAAGAACTCCGAAAAAAATGGATTCATCTGTGCAAGAGAATAGAAATTTAATGCTGATTCTTCGAGGATTTGTAATTTGCATTTTTAATCAACTGATTATGTAAGGAACCTTATATATGAATTGCTTGGAATTTTCAATACCAAGACATCTTTTGCAATCACAGATTGATGCAATACCAACAATGCATCTGTCAGCATCTGAGGACAAGTTTAAAATTTGGTATTCTTTTGAAGTGAAGTCGATGGTTCTTAACGAATCAGTTTATATTGTTAATATATTACAATGTGACAAATATTTGCTACTTAATCGTTACTATTTTTTCTATTACCATTTATAACTGAATATTGCAAATGATCAGATGCCACAATTCCCCTATTTGGATTTTCGGTGGTGTTCAAGGAGAGAGTACATGTATTGGTATTCTATCCGAGTAAAGTTACCTGTTCATAATAAATCAGTTTATATAGTTGAATATATTTACAGTATGGCATATATTTGTCACTTAATATTTAGTATGCTTACTATTACCACTGATAATCAAATCTTTTCAATGGTTTGATGTCAGGATTTTCACTTTAGATTTTGGGTGTTGTACAAGGAAAGAGATGTAATGGAAATAAATTTTTATATTTATTTTTTGTACAATTAAACGTCTGAACATTCCAGCTGATTTCCTATAAAGCTATCGATCATCACCAACGTGGTTTAGGAAATTTTTCTGCTTTCAAACTTAAATATAATTGCAAGACTCGAACTTTGGGTTGGGGAATGAACATACCAATATTCCATTTGGTGAATAAATTATTGACCTAGTTTTTTTTGCAATATCTGTGCAAAGTTTCTTATTCCTTTGCCCAGTAAATAGCTAATCTAAGTTGACCATATGCCACCAATTATGGACTTTGGCCCAGGAATTGAAATATCAAAATTTCCTCTGGCGAATAAATTTTTCACCTTGTTAATCTTTTCATAATATCTGAGCAATATTTCGTCTGTTTCTCTGCCAGTAACTATCATTGCAGTTGACCGGATGCCACCATTTATGAACTTTAGGTCAGGGAATTAAAATACCAAAGTTTCCTTTGGAGAGTAAAAGGTTGACCTACTTAATCTTTTTGTAATACCTCGGCAATATTTCCATTGTTCTTTGCCCAGTAAATAATATAATTGCAGTTGACTGGATACCACCAATTATATGACTAGGCCTAACCATACAGGTAATGATAAATTGTTTTTAGTTGAACGTAAGTCACCAGTTATAACCTTTTTTCCTTTCTTTCTTTTGTACTAAATATCAGTTGTAAATATTACAGGAAATGACGTCTTTACCAGCCAGGAGTTGTTACTTAATTATATTCTTGATGGTAGAGTAAAGTTCAATATTCTACAGTATAAATGAAATAAATCTTTTATTACCCTTCCATTACCTTTAAAAACAAACTATTGCATTTTGCTTAATGACATTTTAACAGAAGTATTGGGTAAATCCCGTTATTAAAATTAAAATCTTTGTTTTATAAACATTCCCTTCTGAGTCTTTCTTTCCCTACTCACCTCGCCGCGTGACGTAGGTGTAACTCCGCCTACCTGCGCGTGAGCTGACCTTCTCTTTCTTAGACCATGGGACAGGTCACCACCGGGCCGTGGCTGAAAGTTTCATGGGCCGCGGCTCATACAGCATTATACCGAGACCACCGTAACATAGATATATTTTCGGTGGCCTTGATTATACCCCGTACAGAAAACTCGATTGCGCCAAAGAAACTTCGGCGTATTTTTTGCTCTTTTTTTGTATCTCTGGAGAAAACGAAGTCTGTTTCTTTCTTTCCTTCTTTCTGTTGTTAAACACAGGAATTCTCTTCCTCCTTCGTGTTTCCCTAGATGCTTATAACTTTTCTTCCTCTGAGAGGCAGGAGACTTGTTTCCCGGTTTTCCTTATTTTTCTCTCTCCTGTTTTCTACGGAACTAGGCCACGAGAAGTACATTAGTTTTCCTGTTTCATTGGCCGTAAATTTCTTTGTGAAACATTAAATTTTCCACCAAATATTCTGAAATAATTCGAGGAGAATATAACTGCTCCTCATGCACCTACGGCTGAAGTCATGTGGCAGGCTACGTTTGAGTAATATCTGCTTCAAATATATATAATATATATATATATATATATATATATATATATATATATATATATATATATATATATATATATATATATATATGTGTGTGTGTGTGTGTGTGTGTGTGTGTGTATACACATATATTGAGCAAATTTCCAGGTACGCCCAGAATCCTTCATTTTCCTACTGTGTCTTTTAATGAGCTGCTGTTTATTCGGCCCTTTTTATATATTGATAAATTCGTGTCTTTAAAAAATCATTTATTCTAAAATCTGAATCAAGTATGTATACTATTGATGATGATGATGATGATGATGTGTTATACAGTAGCTTTATATCTTACGGTTAAAATATCGGCCCTTCCGCTCCTAAATAACTTTCTCCACTGCCCAAAATCTGCTGAGTTTTTCCTTACCGAATATCTCTCTTGTTTCCTCCAAACTCGGTGCAGCCTTTTTCCTCCCCTTTGCGGTTGAGGTTCGGTTTTATTGATGGAACGCCAGAATCCACGTCTGCTCTCTTGAAGTCATATGGCTCTGGGATGTGGTCTTGGCAATAGTGGCTCGCTTTCCTTACCTGATGATCCATGTCTTCACGTATTCGGCTCCTTTTTCTCTTTTTCAAGTTCATCTCCTTCCTTTGAGAGACATGGAATGCCCTCGTGTGAACAGGGCCCCCTCTTGTGTCACTCGTGCAAAAGTTAATGAAAAGGGGCGGAGTTATACCGTTCTTATCTGCCTATTTGCAAAAAAGAAACAAAAATGCATGCTGTGACAGATGTCGTACAAGCTGATATTTGATTAACAAATATCTTTGCCCTTTTTGATTGCATAACAGAACTCTGAATCAAAAGTGAATAACTTATTTAAATGTTATTTTTCGCTTTTTCTTAATTTTGCGCTATAAGAAACGTTACTAATATTCTCCTACCCTTAATCGGCCAAATCTCTCTCTTTCTCTGAAATGACGCAATTCATTTCAGAACTGTGATTCACTCATTGGTTCCTGTCCCACATCAGTTTTAAAGAATGATCAGCATTGGAGTGAATTTTATATGTGTGTGTGTGTGTGTGTGAGAGAGAGAGAGAGAGAGAGAGAGAGAGAGAGAGAGAGAGAGAGAGAGAGAGAGAGAGATTAACGAATAGGACTCAATAAGTGACAAATAACCCAGTTGGTCAACTTCGTGACTGTTTATTTGCTCTTTATTCTCTTGTTACAGAATCCATTTTCATTTTCTGTGCTTATCGTCCATATCTTTCTTCGTTGTCTTTCCATCTACCCTCAATTTGGTCGTCAATTTTTCCAATCAAACACCATTGTCATCTTCATTTAGTTTGTATAATGGCTCTACATTTCCTCTGTATCGTTGCTTTTCAGCATCTCTTTTTATTTTTATTAGTTCAGATCTCTCTCTCTCTCTCCCCGCTTTTGTGACGGCTCTCACATTCTCTCCATAAACTTCTTTGCGAAGTTGCCTCCTTCTTTCAAACTTCCGCGCTCCTCTTCTTTCCATTCTTGCTCTTCCTGTTCCTGCTGGGCGAGACTTGAAAGAAATCCTGAGGACGGACGCTCTTGGCAGGCAGTGAAGGCCAGCGTTTGGCTCCTTCGCCAGGTCTTCAAGATAAAAAACGCTTTATGCAGCGGCATTGGAAGATGTCTGCCTTGGGTCAATTTGCCTTCGGGTGAGTGACATTTCGTCTTCTCTTTAAACTGTCGAAATATGATTTCCAGCCATTTTCTTCTCTAGGTTTTTAAATGCTCTTGTACAGTTGGACACAGGTTTGGCCGGTACACCTCGGTCTGAGCGAAGTGCGCCCTTGCACCCCTTACTTTGTTGCTAGTTCCTTTTTGTAGCCCCTCCCACCACCTGTTCTTTTTTTCTAACATTAACGTTTTGCTCATAGTACCCGAGAAAGAGAGAGAGGCGGTTAGTTTAATGATTGTTTATAGCGAGTAATGTGGTTGGTATAACCGACGGTTTTTGTGTACACTTTTTAATTTAAATAGGTTAGGACGGAAGCGAAGTTCTTGAGCGATTGTTTTTTTTAACTAACAGCAGAAGGGTCAGCGGGGAAATTTCTTGGATGCCCAGATTTATAATTATTGGATTTATCTATAATACTGGAAATGCATCTATTTATTTATCAGTAAATATTAATTTATCTATGCTTGGTGTATCTATGAAAGATAGAATCGGTTTATTATTTTTATTTTGAATATTGTGTGATAGTTTAATTAGCTATGAGTGTTGTTAAGTTTTTTTATTTATTTGTAGAAGCGTGATTCCTCTTATCACATCTTCTGGTTGAGTGAAGCTTCTTTTCCCTCTTCTGTTATGAATGCCAATTGCATGTTGGCAACCCTACTTAAATATAAAACTTAAAATAGACTGCTCTTAGAGGATAGTAATTGATTGTTGAGGACTAGGGCTGGGAAAGAATTTTATCCTCTTTTGCTGATGATGATAACGACCCCGACCGAGTAATGTTCTGGGATTTGAGAGCTTCCTACGTCAGATTGACAGGAGTTACCGTTCGCCCACGGAGGAGCGGTGGGTGGCTAAATTGCCGGTGTAGTGTGTGTGGGGCGACGGTGTCCTATTATTTTCAAGTTTTTTGTTATATTTAGGTTGTGGGTATTTTTCATGTTGTTTGCTTTAGTTTGAAGTTCGGTATTGTGGTGTTTAAATGTTTGTTTTAGTTTTAGTGAATATACTTTTAAGGATTATGTTTTGTTTAATTGTCATTTCTGTATGAGGGTCCAGTTACCGATGACGTCAGGGGAAAGTCTGCGTTGTAGTGATTTTTGTAAGTAAGAAAAATTCAAGCTTGTGAGTCTTTCTTTATTTTATTTATTTATTTATTCATTTATTTAATTTTTTTTTACATCCCGCCACACCTACACTATCTGTTTAGTTACGAGTTTGTTTGATTCAGTGTAAAATCGATGTTGGGAGTGTACATGAATGTAATTCCAACGAATATGAAGTAGCTACTGTCGCGTATAATATAACAGAAGCAGGTTAGGGGTCATTACATTTGCTTTATGTCTATTACAATTAGAATCATAATTACCTTACCTGCTATCGAATTACAATTACAACTTCAATTACAAGATGGGGAACAATATCAAATGCAATCATTAGTATAATTCCACAATTTTAATATTTCAAAATTGTAATCACAGCTGCAAATACATATATATAAAATTTATATTGCTCAATTACATTTCTCACACCTATTTCCTTGAAAAAAAAAATACAGATAGTTGCAAAGAAAACTTTATACTTGAGTTTGGTGCTTTTACAATCAATTTCTGCAACAATTGTAATCTGTAACTTATAATACCTTTAGTACAAATACAAAACAAACATATCTAGAATATTTTAGACCTCCTGCAGAAATAATCGTTAACATCCTATGATTTGCCTAAGTAAATTGTTAGTATGTTTACTGTGTTGAATATTATAATGCTTTTAAGAAAATTAAACTGAAATACAAAACTCAAATGCTGGAAAAATTTATCTAAAAAACTTTTTGCACAAAAAAAAAGAAAAATGGAATCAATATTTTTTTTTTAGATTCTCCCTTAAAACTAAACTGAGTAGCGACTCAAAACACCTCTCTATTGCATTTGATTAAGAGGAGTTCTCGAAAAGTAAGAGGGCTGCTCTAGCATAACAATTTCAAATAAAGTTACTTTATTATTTGAACTTTTCAATTGCAATTACAATTACAATTAAGTATAAACAAAAACAAATGCAATTACAATTGACTTAAAAACTTGTAATTAAATACATTTCAAATAAATTAATATTATTCCAAACCTGAATAAAAGGTAAGTGTTTATTTGTAATTGGTAAAGCTCTCTTAGATATATTCAAACCTAGGTTAGGGAATTCGCGAACACTGTTACCGAGCTCATTTTATGAAGCAGTGCTCAGCGAGTCATTCAGTTCTCAACATAATGTTAGTAACAGGAACAGTAATTACGTGAGTATGTTAAATTTAACAGTAATATCTTTATTTCATACCATAATGATTATGTTCCCTATTGGCTAATCCTACAATCAAGGAACGATATAATGATATATGAAGCAAGGTATTGTCTTGCTCGACTCGAAACGAAGTCTGAATCCCAACGGAGGTGAGGCCGTAAGCAGGATTTTTAATTAAATGGGTCACACTTCATAACCACTCATCATGAATCGAAGGGACTTCAGAAATCTGGTGCTGCTGCGAGGACGATTTATCACTTTACGCGACAATGGCCTCAGTCTCGATACGAGCCATTGCACGTGATGTTGGTGTGTGGGTCCCCCACCACACAAGTGGATATGAAGGTGGGAGGAGAGTGACAACTTGAACGACTTGCGTAAGTTGTAAACACTGAATGACTGGTGAATATGAAGGAATTATGTTCTATGTTACATTGTTCATGTTTATTTTATTTTGCTTATTTAATGTGAAAGTTTCTTTCTTAAATCTATTTCGTCTCTATTATAAATAATTCTGGTTAGACTACAAATATTGGCAGCCACTCCAACACCATAGTAATATTTCAGGTGCACCTCCATAATTCCACACCAGTGGGTGGTTGGCCCTTACCGACCTCAACCATGAACAAAGTTAGATAGTCGACTGAGTTGTCTCGGCATAATTAAGCTTATAAGAGCATTTTATTTGTGCCCACCCCCTCCCCCACAGTGATTGTGCGTATTACGATAGATATAGTTTACATGTTAAATGCCATTTTAGTGATGGCTCAGGAACGAATTAGTTTTAATAATCACCAACCAAATTGAGGATGTTATGGAATATGTAATCACACTCTATTTTGATATGCTTTTGAAACCAAAAATATACAGCCATGTTTATTCAATTATGATCAATCCATAGAGTACAAAATTCCAAGAATCTAGAATTGATTGCAATATAAAACAAATCATTTAGATATTATGCTCTCTTAGCTAGGCCAGGGGGTCCACGGCAAGGAATTTGTTTCGTGGTGCGCATATGATAATTAAAATTGGTATACTAATAATTTTCCCCGAAAGGACACTGGTACCAACATTTTCATGATCAAACCACCCCAGCTGAGGATGACGCCACTGTCAGGGCGGCTCGAGAGCAACCCGTAACCAATGCCGAGGTCATTCGTGAAGACCTTGGATTAGAGGTGTCATCGATGACAGTACGACATAGACTCTACACTGCCGGGATTCATCACAGAACTCCAGCGAAGAAGGAGCTCTTGACGGAGCGACATAAGGTGGGAAGGTTTGACTTTGCGCAACGTCACGCTGACAGGGGTATGGACTTTGGGGCCGGGTCTTCATCTTGACTGACGAGAAGTGCTTCTTTCTCATCCACATCGCATGGCAAAGGATCTGCATTGTTGGCCAACAAACAAAACTCGGTTTGATAAGCAAAATCATTACTTGCGTCAATTATCAGTTGCATTCGTCTTTATATTACTTATTAATCTTCAGATTTTGTTCCACGGGAATGGATTGTCCAAATACATAAAGGGAGTGAACATAAATAAGAGTGCTATTTCTGAGATTCATATTTAGCTAAGGGACAGTGGCATCATTAGCGCTTTTTCCTCAAATGATTAAATAATTAAATAATAGAATTCCTTCAGTGTTGTTCATCACTGGGAATTTAATTCGCTAAAGAAATATATATATATATATATATATATATATATATATATATATATATATATATATATATATATATATATATATATACATACATACATATCTATAATTTATATTATACATCATTTTTTTCTCATTCAGATACGAATCCCGTAACATCGTTGAGGTGGTTCGATCCGGCCATGTCAGTCACCTGCAACGTATGGGGCTGGGTGTGTGTGTCTGCATGGTATGGGTGATGTGTTCCGTATCAAGGGACGATTTCCAGCAGCTAACTGAATCTGCTGAGCTGCTGCAAACCTCCTCCTTCTTGCCTTCGTGACGAGAAAGGAATTTTCCCTTCCCACCTGCAGGGTCCATCCTGTTCATGCACGACCGGTGGTGTCCCCTTCATTCACACTGCTCGTGTTGTTCTTGAAGAGTGGTTTGCCGGGCAGGATAACCTGCTTCTTCTGGAATGGTCGAGCAAAGGAGCAGACATGAATGTGACTGAACACGTGTGGGCCCAGATGGTGAACACATGGAAAATGGAACATGAGAGAACGACGCAGCAACTCATGGCTCACATCAACGCTCAGTGGGACATTTGTAGAGGGAGAGAGACGGCAGCAAATTCTCAACCTAGTTCACTCGATGCCCGACAGACTGAGGGAAGTGACTGAGAGAGAGAGAGAGGGGGGATGGTCAAGGTATTAGACAGTATAATAAATGTGATATTTCTTTTGTAATAGGATATAAAATTTTCTCACTTTGTTCTCACTACTAGTTATTTGATTATATGTTTTAATAAACATAATTCACAACAAGTTTTTATTATAACCATGATATTCTTGATGTAATGTTCGAAGTATCTGTAAACAAAAAAAAATTGCATAATGCCTCTATACAATAACGACAGTATTGCTGTAGACTTTCCTGCTTACTCGGACCCCACGTGTTTCCGATGTCTCTTCCTAATCACTGTTTCTTGTTAATGAACAACATTGAATTATAGAACTGAATGAAGACTCGCCCAGCACTGTTTTCATAAAATGAGGTCGGTAACGGTATTGGCAAATTGCCTTACCTACACTTCGTTCACTGTGATGTGGCCGGTACAGATATGTTACCTCACTAATTTTCCTTTTCTGATAATCATATCAGCTTCTTGGAGTCTATTAAAATAGTTTTCATTATTTGAAATGTAATGCTTTATGTCCTACGGATATTTTCAATGTATCTTTTGGTTAAAACCTTGGAGTCTATTAAAATCGGTTTCATTATTTGAAATGTAATGCTTTATGTCCTACGGATATTTTCAGTGTACATTTGGTTAAAACCTAAGTTATATTAACAAGAGTAAAGATGTGGCATATTTCTTGGCCGTCGTTGTTATTTGTGAGTATATATACATAAGGGTCATATGCTTTGTAAGGTATTTTAAAAGGTCACTGTCGATTCATTAGATGATACTCTCTCTATGTCAGCCACTATAAGGACAGCCCAAAGCCTTCACCTTTCACCTGAGGCCAAGGAAATATATAGTCTATAATATATCAGGGAATATATCATTTTAAGAAAACAACAGTTAACCCGTAAAAGGTCAGCCACGTCATATGACGTGTTACAGAAGTCGTTCCACGCAGGTTATCCACGTCATATGACGTTCTAAAGTTTTTAAATTTGCGCGCCTTCATAGCTCATTGTATCGATATTGTTTCTGTACTACTTAGTGTCTTATTAGTCATCACAAGGAGAGGTCTTGCTGGCCGCTTGCACTGCTCGTCGTCCATTTGTATGAACTGCAAGGGGGGGGGGGTTATGGGTGGCTTAGGAGGTGGTCAAAAATGTAAAACCAGCTAATCCTGGGTGGCAAAGGATTGGTGGTGATCACTTTTTACCTCACACCTTCCATTTTGATGAAAGTATATCAGGAATAAAGCGATCTTTAATTTTTTTAATGATTCTATAATGGAACTTAACTGTAGAGGAATCAAATCGTTACTTTCATTTTATGAAAGGGGGTAATAAGTCAAGGGAACAACAGTGGTACGACATTACAGTATCAGAGATGAGAAATTTCTTTGCCTTGGTTATGCTTATGGGTATTGCCAGGAAGGGCAATTATCGTGATTGTTGGGTCACTGATCCTCTCCTGAATACCCTAATTTTTTCGAAAGCAATGTCTCTGAATCGTTTTATAAACATTTTACGTGCATTACATTTCTATGATAATCTTGAAGTATATCTAACCAAGGCAGTAGGCAAAATAAACAAAATTCGTGCATTTGATCATAGAAGAAATAGATGCAAAGAAGTGTTTGACCCCTTTTGTAATGTGGTCATAGATGAGAGCCTCGTTTTATGGAGAGAGAGATATAATATCATTTAGAGAGTAGATTCCTGCTGAACGCCACAGATTTGGATTGAAACTGTTCGTTTCATGTGACTGTCAAACTGGTTTTGTTCAAGATCTTATAAAGAAAATGTAGTTTGTAAGTTATAGTACTGAATACAAAGTAAAATAAACCTGTTTCTACCTTCAATTTTGTAAAATAAATTAATATTCGTATTAGTGGTAAAAAAAAAAATGGTGGATTGGTGGACTTATAAGGGAAGTATGGAGTGGCAAAAAAAAAAAAAAATTGATAATGGACAAAAACAGGCAAGGATTACTGTATGTCTCAGCAGCCAGCCCCTAAAGCAAAACTTACGATTTTGGACCATAAAACGCAGAAGTGTGCCTTTTAAATGCTACTGTATTTTCTTGCCTATTAAATGTCATTTTCTTTCTCCTGGATCATTTGGCATTGATAAAGCCAAAAAATCATTTTAAATTTTCGTAACCTGAGGGACTAAACCTTGTTTACCAGTATGTAACCTCTTACGAGTTAAGTCCTGTACTGTACCTGGTGTTCTGAAGAAACTGTCGGTTATTTTATCGTTAATAAATCTGTGTGGTATACCAAGGATACCAGATCGAGAGCAGTTGGGGGGCTGCTCGAAGTTCGTTGGACCCGGAAGACTGGCGCTGGAAGCAGGAAGGATGAGGACTGGACTTGTGGCCGAGGACGGCGGATGGAAAGCAGTTGGGAGGCTGCTGGAAATTCACTGCACATGGAAGACTGAAGCTGAAAGTGGATAGGAAAAGCCTGGACTTGTGGCCAAGGATGGCGGCTGGAAAGTGGCTGGGAGGGCGCTGGAAGTTCACTGCACATGGAAGACTGAAGCTGACAGTGGAAAGGAGAAGCCTGGACTTGTGGCTGAGGACGGATGGTGGAAAGTGGTTGGGGGGCTGCTGGAAGTCTGCGGGACCTGGATGATTTAAGCTGGTAGTGCAAAAGTGAAGCCTGCACTTGTGACTGAGGACGGTGTATGGAAAGCGGTTGGGTGGCTGCTGGAAGTTCTCTGGACCTGGAAGACTGAAGCTGGAAGCGTAGCCGGTCAATGGAAAGAGGTTGGGGGCCACTGAAGTTCACTGGCCCCAGAAGACTGAAGCTGAAAGCACAAATGTGACCTGGATGACTTAAGCTGGAAGTGCAAACGGCAGATGGAAAGTGGTTGGGGGGTCACTGGAAGTTCACTGGACCTGGAAGACTGAAGCTGAAAGCACAAATGTGAAGCCTGGAATTCTGGTCGAGGACAACTGATGGAAAGCGGTTGGGGGGCTGCTGGAAGTTCTCTGGACCCGGAAGACTGAAGCTGGAAGTGCAAACGGCCGATGGAAAGTGGTTGTGGGCCGCTGGAATTTCGCTGGACTCAGAAAACTGAAGCTGAAAGTGCAAAAGTGAGGCCTGGACTCGTGGCTGAGGACGGCGGATGGAAAGCATCTGTGGGGCTGCTGGAGGTTTGCTGGACCTGGAAGACTGAAGCTGGAAGTGCAAAAGTAAAGCCTTGATTTGTGACCGAGGATGGAGGATGGAAAGCAGTTGGGGAATCTCTGGAAGTTTACTGGACACGGAAAACTGAAACTGGAAGTGCAAAAGTGAAGCCTGAACTCGCACCCGAGGATGGTGGGTTGAAAGTGATTGGGGGGCCGTTGGAAGTTGATTCACCCAGAAGACTGAAGCTGAAAGTGGAAATGATAAGCCCGGACTTGTGGCAGAGTACAGTAGATGGAAAGTGGTTGGAGAGTAGTTGGAAGTTCGCTGCACCCGGAAGACTGAAGCTGGAAGCGGATAGAAGAAGCCTGGGCTTGTGGCTGAGGACGAGGGATAGAAAGCGGTTGGGTTGCCACCGGAAATTTGCTTGACCCGGAAGACTGAAGGGGAGGGGGGGGGCGGCACTGGAAGTTCCCTGGCCCAAGAAGACTGAAGCTGGAAACGGAAAGGAGAAGCCTGGACTTGTGACCAAGGACAGCAGATGGAACACGGTAGGGGAGCCGCTGGAAGTTTGCTGGGCCTGGAAGACTGAAGCTGGAAGCGCAAAAGTGAAGTCCGGACTTGTGGCTGGGGTCAGTGTATGGAAAGTGATTGGGGGGGACCGTTGGAAGTTTCCTGCACCCAGAAGACTGAAGCTGGAAGTGCAAAAGTGAAGCCTGGACTTGTCTATGAGCTTCAGTTGTAGTCGTAATTGAAAAGGTTATTACAATCAAGTTCTACTGAAGAACCAATGTTTCAATAATCATCACTCCAATGTATAACCAACTCTATTAATTTGGATATGGAAATTGTGGTCGAGGATGGCGGATGGAAAGCAGTTGGGGTCAGCTGGAAGTTTTCTGGTCCTGGAAGACTGAAACTGGAAACGTAAAAGTGAAGCCTGGAGATGTCTATAAGCTTCAGTTGTAGTAGTAATTGAAAAAGTTATTACAATCTTGTTCTATTGAGGAACCATTGTTTCGATCATCATCACTCCAATGTATAACAAACTTAATAAATTTTAATATGGAAATTGTGGGCGAGGAAGGTGGATGGAAAGCAGTTGGAGGGCAGCTGGAAGTTCGAAGGACCCGGAAGACTGAAGCCGGAATCGCAATAGTGAAGACTAGACTTGTGGCCGAGTACGGCAGATAGAAAGCAGTTGGGGGGGCCACTGGAAGTTCGCTGGACCCAGAAGACTGAAGCTAAAAGCAAAAGGAGAAGCCTGGACTTGTGGCCAAGGATGGTGAATAGAAAGTAGTTCGGGGACCCTGGAAGTTCGCTGCACCCAGACGACTGAAGCTGAAAGCAGAAAGGAGAAGCCTGGACTTGTGGCTGAGGATGGCGGATGAAAAGCGGTTGGGGGCTGCTGGAGTTTGCTGCACTGGGAAGACTGAAGCTGGAAGAGAAAAGGAAAGTCTGGACTTGTGGCTGAGGAGGACGGACAGAAGTTGGTTGTGGGGCCGCTGGAAGTTCGCCGAACCCGGAGGACTGAAGCTGGAAGAGCAAAAGTTAAGTCTGGGCATATGGCCGTGGACAGTGGATGGAAAGCGGTTGGAGACCCACAGGAAGTTCGCTGGACCCGGAAGACTGACGATGGAAGCTCAAAAATGAAGACTGTACTTTTGGCCGAGCACGGCTGATGGAAAGTGGTTGGGGGCAGCTGGAAGTTTGCTCCACCCAGAAGACTGAAGCTGGAAGCACAAAAGTGAAGCCTGGACTTGTCTATAAGCTTAAGTTGTAGTAGTAATTGAAAACGGTATTACAATCATGTTCTACTGAACAACCATTGTTTCGATAATCAACACTCCCATGTATACCAAACTGTATAAATTTGAATATGGAAATTGTGGCCAAGAATGGCAGATAGAAAGCGGTTGGAGGGCTCTGGACCTGGAACGCTGAAGAAGGAAGCACAAAATTGAAGCACGGACTTGAGGCTGAGGACGGCGGATGGAAAGCGGTTGGGGGGCTGCTGGAAGTTCGCTGCACATGGAAGACTGAAGGTGAAAGTGGAAAGGAGAAGCATGGACTACTCGCCGAGGACGGCAGCTGGAAAGCGATTGGGAGGCCACTGGAAGTTTGCTGCATACGGAAGACTAAAGCTGAAAGCGGAAAGGAGAAGCCTGGACTTGTGGCCAAGGATGGCAGATGGAAAGTGGTTGGGGACTGCTGGAAGTTCGCTGGACTCTGAAGATTGAAGCTGGAAGCAAATAAGTGAAGCCTGGACTTGTGGCCGAGGACGGCAGACAGAAAGTGGTTGAGGGGCCGCTGTAAGTTCGTTGGACCACAAAGACTGAAGCTGAAAGCGGGAAGGATGAGGCCTTGACTTGTGGCTGAGGACAGCGGATGGAAAGCGGTTGGGGGGCTGCTGGAAGTTCGCTGCACATGGAAGACTGAAGGTGAAAGTGGAAAGGAGAAGCATGGACTTCTGGCCGAGGACGGCAGCTGGAAAGCGATTGGGAGGCCACTGGAAGTTTGCAGCATACAGAAGACTAAAGCTGAAAGCGGAAAGGAGAAGCCTGGACTTGTGGCCGAGGACAGCAGATGGAAAGCAGTTGGGAGGCTTCTGTAAGTTTGCTGGACCCAGAAGACTGAAGCTGGAAGCACAAAAGTTAAGCATGGACTTGTGGCCAAGGACGGCAGATGGAAAGCGGTTGGTTCTCTGCTGGAAGTTCATTGGACACAAAAGACTGAAGCTGGAAGCTTAAAAGTGAACCCTTGAATTGTGGCCAAGGACAGTGGATGGAACCCGGTTGGGGAGCCACTAGAAGTTTGCCGGCCCCAGAATAATGAAGCTGGAAGCAGAAAAGAGAAGCCTGGACTTGTGACTGAGGACGGCGGCTGTAACGCGGTTGGGGGCCCGCTGGAAGTTCACTGGACCTGGGGGACTGGAGCTAGAAGCGCAAAAGTGAAGACTGGACTTGTGGCCGAGGACAGAGGATGGAAAGGGGTTGGGGGGGGGGGGGGCCGTTGGACGTTTGCTGCACCCGGAAGACTGAAGCTGGAAGCGCAAAAGTGAAGCCTGGAATTGTGGTTGAGGGCGGCAGATGGAAAGTGGTTGGGGGGCTGCTGGAATTTTGCTGGTCCCGGGAGACTGAAGCTAGAAGCACAAAAGTGAAGCCTGGACTCGTGGCCAAGGACGGCAGATGGAAAGCAGTTGGGGGCCAGCTGGAAGTTAGCTGGTCACGGAAGACTGAATCTTGAAGCACAAAAGTGAAGCCTGGACTTCTCTATAAGCTTCAATTGTAGTAGTAATTGAAAATGTTATTACAATCATGTTCTGTTGAAGAACCATTGTTTCGATCATCATCACTCCAATGTATAACAAACTGTATAAATTTGAATAAGGAAATTGTGGCTGAGGACGGTGGATGGAAAGCGGTTGGGGGGCCGCTGGAAGTTCGCTGAACCCGGAAGACTGAAGCTGAAAGCGAAAAGGAGAAGCCTGGATTTGTGGCCGAGGATGGCGAATAGAAAGTAGTTCGGGGACCCTGGAAGTTTGCTGCACCCAGAAGACTGAAGCTGAAAGCAGAAAGGAGAAGCCTGGACTTGTGGCTGAGGATGGCGGATGAAAAGCAGTTAAGGGGATACTGGAAATTTGCTGCACCGGGAAGACTGAAGCTGGTAGAGGAAAGAAAAGTCTGGACTTGTGGCTGAGGAGGACGGACAGAAATCGGTTGTGGGGCCACTGGAAGTTCACTGAACCCAGAGGACTGAAGCTGGAAGAGCAAAAGTTAAGTCTGGACATATGACCGAGGACAGTGGATGGAAAGCAGTTGGGGGGCCGTTGGAAGTTTGCTGGACCCACAACACTGAACATGAAAGCGCAAAAGTGAAGCCTGGACTTGTGCCCAAGGACGGCGGATGGAAAACAGTTGGGGGGATGCTGGAAGTTCGCTGGACCCAGAAGACTGAAGCTGGAAATGGAAAGGAAAAGCCTGGACTTGTGGCAGAGGACGGCGGATGGAAAGCGGTTGGGGGCCCACTGGAAGTTCGCTGTACCCGGAAGACTTAAGATGGAAGCTCAAAAATGAAGACTGTTCTTTTGGCCGAGCACGGCTGATGGAAAGTGGTTGGGGGCAGCTGGAAGTTTGCTCCACCCAGAAGACTGAACCTGGAAGAGCAAAAGTGAAGCCTGGACATGTCTATAAGCTTCAGTTATAGTAGTAATTGAAAAGGTTATTACAATAATGTTCTATTGAAGAACCATCGTGTTAATCATCATCATTCCCATGTATACCAAACTGTATGAATTTGAATCCTGGAAATTGTGGCCGAGGACGGAGGATGGAAAGCAGTTGGAGGGTCGCTGGAAGTTTGCTGGACCCGCAAGACTGAAGCTGGAATCACAACAGTGAAGCCTGCACTTGAGGCCGAGGATGGGGAATGGAAAGCGGTTGGGGGGACGCTAGAAGTTCGACAGACCCTGAAGACTGAAGCAGGAAACACAAAAGTGAAGTCTGGACTTGTGGCTGAGGATGGCGGATGAAAGCAGTTGGGGAGACACTGGAAGTTCACTGGACCCGGAAGACTGGAGCTGAAAGCGGAAAGGAGAAACCTTGACTTGTGGTCCAGGATGGCAGATGGAAAGCAGTTGGGGCGCCGCTGGAAGTTTGTTGGACCCGGAAGACTGAAGCTGGAAGTGCAAAAGTTAAGAGGGAACTTGTGGCCGAGGATGGCGGATAGAAAGCAGTTGGGTGGTCGTTGGAATTTTGCTGGACCCAGAAGACTGAAGCTGGAAGCGCAAAGGTGGAGACCAGACTTGTGGCCGAGGACGGCAGATGGAAAGCGGTTGGGGGCCGCTGGAAGTTCACTGGACCCAGAAGACCGAAGCTGGAAGCGCAAAAGTGAAGACTGGACTTCTCGCCAAGGACGGCAGATGGAAAGTGGTTGGGGGCTGCTGGAAGTTCGGTGGACCCAGAAGACTGAAGCTGGAAGCGCAAAAGTGAAGCCTGGACTTGTGGCCGAGGATGGCAGATGGAAAGTGGTTGGGAACTGCTGGAAGTTCGCTGGACCTTGAAGACTGAAGCTGGAAGCACAAAAGTGAAGCCTGGCCTTGTTGCCGAGGACAGCAGATGGAAAGCGGTTGGGGGGCCGCTGGAAGTTCGTTGGACCACAAAGACTGAAGCTGAAAGCGGGAAGGATGAGGTCTGGACTTGTGGCTGAGGATGGCAGATGGAAAGTGGTTGGGGGGCTGCTGGAAGTTCGCTGCACATGGAAGACTGAAGGTGAAAATGGAAAGGAGAGGCGTGGACTCCTGACCGAGGATGGTGGCTGGAAAGCGATTGGGAGGCCACTGGAAGTTCGCTGCACACGGAAGACTAAAGCTGAAAGTGGAAAGGAGAAGCCTGGACTTGTGGCTGAGGACGGCAGATGGAAAGTGGTTGAGGGGTTGCTGGAAGAACGCTGGACCCGGAAGACTGAAGCTGGAAGTGCAAAAGTGAAGCCTGGCATTGTGACCGAGGATGGTGGATGGAAAGCAATTGGGGGCTGCTGGAAATTCGCTGGACTCGGAAGACTGAAGCTGGAAGAGCAAAAGTGAAATATGAACTTGTGGCTGAGAACGGCGGATGGAAGGTTGTTGGGGAGCTGCTGGAAATTCGCTGGACCCTGAAGGTTAAAGCTGGTAGCACAAAAGTAAAGCATGGACTGGTGGCCGAGGACGGCTGATGGAAAGAGGTTGGGAGGCTGCTGTTGCTGCACACGGAAGACTGAAGCTGAAAGTGGAAAGGAGAATCCTGGACTTGTGGCTGAGAATGTTGGATGGAAGGTGGTTGGGGGGCTGTTGGAAGTTTGCTGGATCCAGAAGACTGAAGCCTGAAGTGCAAAAATGTAGCCTTGACTAGTGGATGTGGACGGCAGATGGAAAGCGGTTGGAGGGCTGCTGGAAGTTCTTTGGACCCGTAAGACTGAAGCTGAAGGCGGAAAGGAGAAGCCTGGACTTGAGGCCGAGGATGGCAGATGGAAAGCGGTTGGGGGCTGCTGGAAGTTCGCTACACCTGGAAGACTGAAGCTGGAAGCAGAAACGAGAATCCTGGACTTGTGGCCGAAGACGGTGGATGGAAAGCGGCTGGGGGCTGCTGGAAGTTCACTGGACCTGGAAGACTGAAGCTGGAAGCGCAAAAGTGAAGCCTGAACTTGTGGCCAAGGACGGCGGATGGAAATACGTTGGGGGCCGCTCGAAGTTCGCTTAACCTGGAAAACTGAAGCTGGAAGCATAAAAGTAACGCCTGGGCTTGTGGCCAAGGACGGCGGACGGAAATAGTTTGGGAGGTTGCTGCAAGTTCACTGGAACTGGGAGACTGAAGCTGGAAGCACAAAAGTGAAGACTGGACTTGTGGCCAAGGACGGTGGATAGAAAGCGGTTGGGGGGCCACTGGAAATTCGCTGGAACTGTAAGACTGAAGCTGGGAGCGCAAACGGCCGATGGATAGCGGTTGGGGGGCTGCTGGAAGTTCGCTGGACCTGGAAGACTGTAGCTGGAAGCACAAAAGCGAAGCCTGGACTTCTCTATAAGCTTTGGTTGTAGTAGTAATTGAAAAGGGTATTACAATCATGTTCTACTGAACAACCATTGTTTCGATAATCAACACTCCCATGTATACCAAACTGTATAAATTTGAATATGGAAATTGCAGCCAAGGATGGCGGATAGAAAGCGGTCGGATGGCAGCTGGAAGTCTGTTGGACCCGGAACGCTGAAGAAGGAAGAACAAAATTGAAGCACGGACTTGAGGTCGAAGATGGCAGATTGAAAGTGGTTGGGGGACCACTGGAAGTTCACTGGACCTGGAAGACTGAAGCTGGAAGCGCAAAAGTGAAGCCTTGATGTGTGGCTGAGGACAGCAGATGGAAAGCAGTTGGGGGGCTGCTGGAAGTTCGGTGCACCTGGAAGACTGAAACTGAAAGTGGAAAGGAGAAACCTGGCTTGCGGCCGAGGACGGCGGATGGAAAGCAGTTGGGGGGCCGCTGGAAGTTCGCTGCACCAGGAAGACTGAAACAGGAAAAGGAGAAGCCTGGACTTGTGGCTGAGGAGGGCGGATGGAAAGCAGTTGGGGGGCTGCTGGAAGTTTGCTTACCCAGAAGACTGAAGCTGGAAGCGTAAAAGTGAAGTTTGCCCTTGTGGCCGAGGACAGCGGACGGAACTTGGTTGAGGGGCCGCTGGAAATTCGTTGGACCGACAATATTGAAGCTGAAAGCGGGAAGGATGAGGCCTGCACTCTGCAAGGAATGATTATAGTGAATCTGTCTCCCATACTCTTGAAGGAATGAATATAGTGTATCTGTCTCCCATACTCTTGAAGGAATGAATATAGTGTATTTGTCTCCCATACTATTAAAGGAATATAGTGAATCTAACTCCCGCACTCTTGAAGGAAGGTATATAGTGAATTTGTCTACCACACTCTTGAAGTAATGAATATTGTGAATCTGTCTCCCACACTATGGAAGGAATGAATATAGGTATCTGTCTCCCACACTCTTGAAGGATTAAATATAGTTTATCTGTCTCCCACACTTTTAAAGGAATGAATATAGTAAATCTATCGCCCACACCCTTGACGGAATGAATATAGTGAATCTGTCTCCTACACTCTTGAATGAATGAATATAATCTGACTCTCACACTCTTGAAGGAATGAATATAGTGTATCTGTCTCCCACACTGTTGGAGAAATGATCATAGTGAATCTGTCTCCCACATTCTTGAAGGAATGAATATAGTGAATCAGTCTCCCACACTCTTGAAGGAATGAATATAGTGAGTCTGTCTCCCACACTCTTGAATGACTGAATATAGTGTATCCGTCTCCAGCACTCTTGAAGGCACGAATATAGTGAATCTGTCTCCCATACTCTTGAATGAATGAATATTGTGAATCTGTCTCCCACACTCTTGAGGAAATGAACATAGTGTATCTGTCTCCCACACTCTTGAGGGAATGAATATAGTGAATCTGTTTCCCCAACACTCTTGAAGGAAAGAATCTAGTAAATCTGTCTCCCACACTCTTGAGGGAATGAATAAAGTGTATCTGTCTCCCACACTATTGAAGGAATGAATATAGTGAATCTATCTCCCACACTCTTGAAGGAATGAATGTAGGTATCTGTCTCCCACACTCTTGAAGAAATGAATATAGTGTGTCTGTCTCCCACATTCTTTAAATGATTGAATACAGTGTGTCTGATTCCCACACTCTTGAAGGAATGAATATAGTGAATCTGTCTCCCACACACTTGAAGGAACGAATCTAGTAAATCTGTCTCCCACACTCTTGAAGGAATGAATATAATGTATCTGTCTCCCACACTCTTGAAGAATGAATATAGGTATCTGTCTCCCACATTCATGAAGAAATGAATATAGTTTATCTGTCTCCCACATTCATAAAGAAATGAATATAATTTAGCTGTCTCCCACACTCTTGAATGACTGAATACAGTGTATCTGATTCAAACACTCTTGTAGGAATGAACATAGTGTATCTGTCTTCCACACTCTTGAAGGAATGAATATAGTGAATCTATCTTCCACACTCTTGAATGACTGAATACAGTGTATCTGTCTCCCACACTCCTGAAGAGATGAATATAGTTTATTTGCCTCCCACACTCTTGAAGGGATGAATATAGTAAATCTATCTCCCACACTCTAGAAGGAATAAATATACTGAATCTGTCTTCCACACTCTTGAAGGAATGAATATAATCTGACTCTTACACTCTTGAAGGAATGAATATAGTGTATTTGTCTCCCACACTCTTGAAGGGATGGATATAGTCTATCTCTCTCCCACACTCTTGAAGGGATGAATAGTAAATCTATCTCCCACACTCTTGAAGGGATGAATATAGTAAATCTATCTCCCACACTCTTGAAGAGATGAATATAGTTTATCTGTCTCCCACACTCTTGAAGGGATGAATATAGTAAATCTATCTCCCACACTCTTGAATGAAGGAATATAATCTGACTCTTACACTCTTGAAGGAATGAACATAGTGTATTTGTCTCCCACACTCTTGAAGGGATGGATATAGTCTATCTGCCTCCCACATTCTTGAAGGGATGAATATAGTTTATCTGTCTCCCACACTCTTGAAGGGGTGAATATAGTTTATCTGTCTCCCACACTCTTGAAGGGGTGAATATAGTAAATCTATCTCCCACACTCTAGAAGGAATAAATATACTGAATCTGTCTTCCACACTCTTGAAGGAATGAATATAATCTGACTCTCTCACTCTTGAAGGAATGAATATAGTGTATTTGTCTCCCACAATCTTGAAGGGATGAATATAGTTTATTTGTCTCCCACACTCTTGGAGGGATGAATATAGTTTATCTGTCTCCCACACTCTTGAAGGGATGAATATAGTAAATCTATCTCCCACACTCTAGAAGGAACGAATATAGTTTATCGGTCTCCCACACTCTTGAAGGGGTGAATATAGTAAATCTATCTCCCACACTCTAGAAGGAATAAATATACTGAATCTGTCTTCCACACTCTTGAAGGAATGAATATAATCTGACTCTCTCACTCTTGAAGGAATGAATATAGTGTATTTGTCTCCCACAATCTTGAAGGGATGAATATAGTTTATCTGTCTCCCACACTCTTGAAGGGATGAATATAGTTTATCTGTCTCCCACACTCTTGAAGGGATGAATATAGTAAATCTATCTCCCACACTCTAGAAGGAATGAATATAGTGAATCTGTCTTCCACACTTTTGAAGGAATGAATATAATCTGACTCTCACACTCTTGAAGGAATGAATATAGTGTATTTGTCTCCCACACTCTTGAAGGGATGGATATAGTCTATCTGTCTCCCACACTCTTGAAGCAGTGAATATAGTAAATCTATCTCCCACACTCTAGAAGGAATAAATATACTGAATCTGTCTTCCACACTTTTGAAGGAATGAATATAATCTGACTCTCTCACTCTTGAAGGAATGAATATAGTGTATTTGTCTCCCACAATCTTGAAGGGATGAATATTGTTTATCTGTCTCCCACACTCTTGAAGGGATGAATATAGTTTATCTGTCTCCCACACTCTTGAAGGGATGAATATAGTAAATCTATCTCCCACACTCTAGAAGGAATAAATATACTGAATCTGTCTTCCACACTCTTGAAGGAATGAATATAATCTGACTCTCACACTCTTGAAGGAATGAATATAGTGTATTTGTCTCCCACACTCTTGAAGGGATGGATATAGTCTATCTGTCTCTCACACTCTTGAAGCGGTGAATATAGTAAATCTATCTCCCACACTCTAGAAGGAATAAATATACTGAATCTGTCTTCCACACTCTTGAAGGAATGAATATAATCTGACTCTCTCACTCTTAAAGGAATGAATATAGTGTATTTGTCTCCCACAATCTTGAAGGGTTGAATATAGTTTATCTGTCTCCCACACTCTTGAAGGGATGAATATAGTTTATCTGTCTCCCACACTCTTGAAGGGATGAATATAGTTTATCTGTCTCCCACACTCTTGAAGGGATGAATATAGTTTATCTGTCTCCCACACTCTTGAAGGGATGAATATAGTAAATCTATCTCACACACTCCAGAAGGAATGAATATAGTGAATCTGTCTTCCACACTCTTGAAGGAATAAATATAATATGACTCTCACACTCTTGAAGGAACGAATATAGTGTATCTGTTTCCCACACTCCTGGACGAAGGAAGGATGGCTGATTCAATTGAATCCACTTCTAAAAATTCATTAGATTCTCAGACCACTGGATGCCATATCTCTCATAATCCTTCAAGTGCTTTTAGGTCTGTGAAACACTAATATATTCTTCGAGGTAGGTTGTAGGATCCTCTCCTTTACGAGAGAGAGAGAGAGAGAGAGAGAGAGAGAGAGAGAGAGAGAGAGAGAGAGAGAGAGAGAGAGAGAGAGAGAGAGAGAGAGAGAGAAATTTAGATAACACCAAAATGCAGTTAGTATAGAATAATATACGAACGGAGTTAAAAAAAAACAATAAAATGAAAAGATAATGATAAAACCACCAAACCACAACTGAACAGAGAATAACATGCAACCTAAGAATAAAGAAAATCTCTTAAATAAAGCCGGCAAAAATAATATACCAACTAAGATTTGATAAAATCTCAGAAAATAAAGAACAAAACCTTCTTCACCCAGCAAAAAAACTTTGGCCCAGACTGGACACTTCTCCAGGGAGCCCTCGTCGGGGAAGAAGCATCTAACCAAAAAATAAAAAAAATCAAATCAAATAAAACAAATAAAATAAATAAATAATAAAAACAAACATGTTCAAGTACCGATCGTTCATGCAAGCAAAAATCATCATCATCATCATCTTCTCCTTCTTCTTCTTCTGCTTCTCCCTCTTTCTTCTTCTTCTAATTCTTCTTCATTTTCCTCCTTCTTCTTCTTTTCATTTTCTGTCTTCTTCTCTTTTTCATTTTCCTCCTCCTTCGTCTTCTTCTCCTTTTCGTTCTTCTTCTTCTTCTTCTTCTTCTTCTTCTTCTTCTTCTTCTTCTTCTTCTTCTTCTTCTTCTTTTCTTTTTCAGTCTTCTTCTCTCTTTCATTTTCTTCTTCTTCTTCTCCTTTTCGTTTTATTCCTCCTCCTCCTCCTCCTCCTCCTCCTCCTCCTCCTCCTCCTCCTCCTCCTCCTTCTTCTTCTTCTTCTTCTTCTTCTTCTTCTTCATTTTCTTCTTCTTCTTCTTCTTCTCCTTTTCGTTTTACTCCTCCTCCTCCTCCTCCTCCTCCTCCTCCTCCTCCTCCTCCTCCTCCTCCTCCTCCTCCTCCTCCTCCTCCTCCTCCTCCTTCTTCTTCTTCTTCTTCTTCTTCTTCTTCTTCTTCTTCTTCTTCTTCTTCTTCTTCTTCTTCTTCTTCTTCTTCTTCTTCTTCTTCTTCTTCTTCTTCTTCTTCTTCTTCTTCCTGGAAAGCTTCCCATGGAAATTTTACTAGCAAGTCAGCCTAAGCCACCCCCCTCTCTCTCTCTCTCTCTCTCTCTCTCTCTCTCTCTCTCTCTCTCTCTCTCTCTCTCATTCCTGTTCCTCAGCATCTTGGCTGCTCTTCCACCTCTTCTTCTTCTTCTCCCACTCCTTCTCCTTCTCATAGGGAGGAGATGCCTTTTGAAGTAGGCCAATTTCAAGCTTCCTTGAGAGGAAAGGAATTTGAGAAGATTTCTGGACGGGGGTATTTGAAGTAACTGAATTTTCTCTTGATGAGAATTAAGAGAAAACTTTTGTCTTCATGAGAATTAAGACAAAACTTTTGTCTTGATGAGAATTAAGACAAAACAAGTAAAAATGCGCCGAAGTTTCTTCCGAGGCAATTGAGTTTTCTGTACAGCGTACAATGAAGATCACCGAAAATAGATCTATCTTTCAGTAGTCTCCGTATAATGCTGTATGAGCCGCGGCCCATGAAACCTTAACTAATGCCCGGGGTGGTGGCCCTATCTGGTGGCCCTATCATATATCGTTGCCAAAAGCACGATTATGGCTAACTTGAACCTTAGATAAGATAAAAACCACGGTGGCTAGAGGGCTGCAATTTGGTATGTTTGCTGACCGGAGGGTGGATGATCAACATACCAGTTTGCAGCCCTCTAGCCTCAGTGGTTTGTAAGATCTGAGGGCGGACAGAAAAAGTGCAGGCGGACAGACGAAGCCGGCACAACAGTTTTCTTTTACAGAAAACTGAAAAAGGAAAATGATTACCGCCACTCTGAGAACCCCAGAGTCACCCTGATGTCTCTCGAACTTCGGAAGTGTAAATCAGGCGAATTTCCCCCATAACTTCGGAAGTGTATACTATAGGTAACTGAAATGTGAAGGAGGGCAAACTTCGTTCTGCCGTCGACGCAGTTTCTCAGAAGTTGACGAACAGCTCGAGGGAAAACCATTAGGAAGAAGTTCGTCTTGAGTTGTTTATTGTCGAGCGGCCGAGTCAGGTCTCGACTGGTGCTGATCTATTAGTGGCACATCTCTCCAGAAGGAGCAGTTTCCCTAAGGGTGTTTTTTGTCAATTATAGAATTATATATCATGTTCAATGATTGTGGGTGTATCAAAACTATGTTACCTTCAATGATTCTGGGATTATTATCAAATAATATGTTCAGTGATTCCGGGATTAATATTATGTTCATTGATTGTGGAATTATCAAAATATTACTTTTAATAATTCTGGGGTTATCAAAATAATATTATAATCAATGATTGTGGGATTATCAAAATATTATTTTTAATAATTCTGGGATTATCAAAATAATATTTTAGTCAATGATTGTGGGATTATCAAAATATAATTTTTAATAATTCTGGGATTATCAAAATATAATTTTTAATAATTCTGGGATTATCAAAATAATATTTTAGTCAATGATTGTGGGATTATCAAAATATTATTTTTAATAATTCTTAGATTATCAAAATAATATTTTAGTCAATGATTGTGGGATTATCAAAATATTATTTTTAATAATTCTTAGATTATCAAAATAATATTTTAGTCAATGATTGTGGGATTATCAAAATATTATTTTTAATAATTCTGGGATTATCAAAATAATATTTTAGTCAATGATTTTGGGATTATCAAAATATTATTTTTAATAATTCTTAGATTATCAAAATAATATTTTAGTCAATGATTGTGGGATTATCAAAATATTATTTTTAATAATTCTGGGATTATCAAAATAATATTTTAGTCAATGATTGTGGGATTATCAAAATATTATTTTAATAGTTCTGGGAGTATCAAAATAAAATTTTAGTCAATGATTGCGGGATTATCAAAATATTATTTCTAATAATTCTGGGATTATCAAAATAATATTTTAGTCAATGATTGTGGGATTATCAAAATAATATTCTGTTAAATGATTCTGGGATTACAAAAATAATATTATGTTCAGTGATTCTAGGACTATCAAAATAATATTATATTCAGTGATTGTGGGATTACCAAAATAATATCATGGTCAATGATTTTGGGGTTACCGAAATATTTTTCCATCTAGAGACAGAAATTTGTATTAATCGTAGAAGCTAAGGGGGGATATATTACAGCTAGTTGGCTATACACAAATTAATCTAATTTTGCTTAAAATATGTTTTTGAAGTCGCATCTTACCAGTCATGATATATTTTTCATATGGCGAGTTATTGAATTCCAACTCTTTCTCCTCTTTCCAATAATTCTCTCTCTCTCTCTCTCTCTCTCTCTCTCTCTCTCTCTCTCTCTCTCTCTCTCTCTCTCTCTCTCTCTCTCCCCTACTCCTACTCCCACGTTCATCCTCGTATTTGCTCATTCGAACGAGTAAAATAAAGGAGAGGAACCCGAACTGACAATCTGCAAAGCGTGTTAGTGGCAGAATGCTTTCAGAAAGACGCTTTACTTAAATACTGGATCTCTTGCCTGGGGTTTGCTTGGAGGGTGGGCGGGACCGGGGGGGGAGGCCTTACTGGGAGAATTGAAGGGTTAAAGGAAAGGCGGGGGGGGGGCACCTAGGGAGGCTTGGAAAGGGCAGATACACCTGGAAAAGAAGAGAAGAGGGAGTAAGATGCATCTACTTCAGTGAGTTCACCTTGTTTGTTGCACTGAATGTAACATACAAAGACAAAAATCCTCTGCGTTTTGCTTGACCTAACCTAGTTGTCCTTACTTGCATAAACAGGCAGGCTGCTGCTTCACACACTGTCTTTTTCTAGTATCATGTTTAACACTACTCAGTTTGTGTGTAGAACTCTCAATGTCGAGAACAGGAGTAATTTTGTAAAAGGTCCACAATAATATATCAATGTTAGAATGTGAGACTTTATAAAAATGCATAAAAAGGGTTCGAGAGCTTTTTATACATTTTTATAAGGACTCAAATTCTACCATTTATATGTTATTGTGGACTTTATAGTTCTTCATTGGAGGGTGGGTAGAGCTCTCGGCTAGCACGCTGTTGGCCCAGCGTTCGACTCTCCGAACCACATTATAGCGAGAAATTAATTTCTGTCGCCAGAAATAAATTCCTCTAATCCTTCATTAGCCGGCCGGAGACTCGAACTCGGGCCTAGCACAGTGCTAGCCGAGAACTATACCGACTCCTCCAACGAAGAACTAGAGAGAGAGAGAGAGAGAGAGAGAGAGAGAGAGAGAGAGAGAGAAATAACAGAAATATTTCTGAAAATATCGCTGAAAAAGCAAAACTATGCGACATTAATTCATAAATATCAAAAATATGATAATAATTAAGAGAAAAGGTAAGAAAAAAAAAAACAAGTAAAAACTGCGCTGAAGTTTCTTCGGCACAATCGAGTTTTCTGTACATCGCTTAATTAACGCCATGGAAAACAGATCTATCTTTCGGTGGTCTCGGTATATAATGCTGTATGAGCCGCTGCCCATGAAACCTTAACCACTGCCCGGTGGTAGCCTATTCTATATCGTTGCCAGAAGCAAGATTATGACAAACTTTAAGCTTAAATAAAGTAAAAACTACTGAGGCTAGAGGGCTGAAACTTGGTATGTTTGATGACTGGAGGGTGGATGATCAACATACCAATTTGCAGTCCTCTAGCCTCCTCAGTAGTTTTTAAGATTTGAGGGCGGACAGAAAAGTGCGGACAGAAAAAAGTGCGGACGGACAGACATAGCCGGCACAATAGTTTTCCTTTACAGAAAAGTATAACCATTTTCGATGAGAAATCAACCAATCTTCTTAACTCCATTAACAAAATGGAGGTTCAGGATGACGTGAGATTGTCCGCAAAAATCCCGCCTAGACTTCTTTGGAGGGAGTTTCATCAATTTGGCTTATGAAGGACCCAATTGGCCTGATTAATCCTACTGTCACTTTTCGTGAAGTCAATTTCCGGCTTCTCACAATTCCTTCAGTCATATGATTTCAATTTTTTTTCACTTTTAGGGGTTAGTTCTTAAGGCTGTAATTCTTTTTATAATTATTATAAACTCTCCCTTTTATATATATATATATGTGTACAAATTATATATATATATATATATATATATATATATATATATATATATATATATATATATATATATATATATATATATATATATATATATATATATATATACATACATATATAGGTACGTATATATACATACATGTGTACATATATACATACATATATATAGATATCTATATCTATATATATATATATATATATATATATATATATATATATATATATATATACATTTATATATACATACACAGTATATCTCTGTATCTATATATATATATATATATATATATGTATGTATGTATATATACATATGTGTATATGTATGTATATACACACACGCATAAATATTTCAGCGAGTGTGTGTTCTCAGTTACTAATGGATTCTACTCAGCTGCAAGACAATCAGGAGATGCTAAAATTATTCCGCCTGGAAATCGCAAAACTAAAAGGAGCACAAAACATGAAATTGAAGCTAAGAAATAAATACAGAAGAAAAATTTTTAACCCTCCGAAGGATTAGAGATTAAAAAAAAAAAGTTTTTCTTAAGGATATGAACCTGATAATAAATCTCACTCTTAAGCCTAAATTAGAAAGAAAATGTCCCAAACATAAATGGCTGCCACTTTTCCCCTTCTTCAATATTTCAAAGAGCTCACGGCTACTCTAAACATTTTACACGAGAGGGAGAGAGAGAGAGAGAGAGAGAGAGAGAGAGAGAGAGAGAGAGAGAGAGAGAGAGAGAGAGAGAGAGAGAGAGAGAGAGTCCTAAGAAAGATGAATAAATTATAATTAGCTTAGGCTTACAACTTTCCTTATTCTCTGACGATACCTTCGTAGACAGGAGGTATAGAAAGGACTTTGTGATATATTACTTTCTGGCTAAGATGCCGAGCGCTGGGAACTTTTAGCCATTCAACGGTTAAGACGGTGAAAAGGAGTTGCAGTTAGAGTGGTTGGCCAGCAAGACGGAAGAGAGGGAGCGGGAATGGAGGTACAGTAAAAGGATAAAAAGTGGGGGCAGCTAAGGGCTGAAGGGACACAGTTAACAATCGTTAGTCATACAGTCCTCAATGATGTCTAGAGCGCACAATCGTTGAAAGCAAATTTGGATGGCGCAGCGCAGATGAATCTTCAAAATTCCTACTGGGTTATTAATAGGATTCCATACGAAGCTTTTAATCCAGTTTGTTTGACTAGATTAAATTTGTGTTTGTGTTTGGTTTGCCTAAAAGCCCCCATATCAGTTATATAGTTAATCGATAAGTTGATAAATACAGGACATGATGAACAGAAATTGTAGCCTACGCATCGAAAGATCTTGCCACGATTGAGGAAAATCTTCGGACTGTTTTCTTCGTATCAAAGATTCTATTTTGAAAACCTTTAATAATGTACAAACACTTTTTCTATTTCAATTTGATCATTTCAAAATAATTAAACTTTCAGTAAAATCACTTAATAATTGTCTACGTATTAAAAATTTTATTATCAAGACCTTTTCTAATGAACAAAAATTTTTCTATTACAATTTGATCATTCCAAAGTAATCGATCGAACTCTTAACAAGTCAAAAATGAGCTGAAGTTTCTTCAGCGCAATCGAGTTTCCTGTACAGCAGCTACAGTGTATAATCAAGGCCACCAAAAATATGTCTATTTTTCAGTAGTCTCGGTATAATTCTTTATGAACCGCGGCCCATGAAACTTTAACCACGGCCCGGTGGTGCCCTATCCTATACCGTTGCCAGAAGCACTATTATGTCTAACTTTAACCTTAAATAAAATAAAAACTACTGAGGCTGGAAGGATGCAATTTACTATGCTTGATGATTGGAGGGTGGACAATCAACATATCAATTTGCAGCCCTATAGCCTCAGTAGTTTTTAAGATCTGAGGGCGGACAGAAAAAGTGCTGACAGAAAAAAGTGCGGACAGAATAAAGAG
>JANJGK010004120.1:7500-69024 GCA_039081455.1 Macrobrachium rosenbergii | reverse complement strand
GTGTTCCATCCCACAGTCTTCATGCTGATCTGTGACTAATTATGACGTATGGGATGCTGCATCACCTTGCTGTGAAGTGCTGGTCACTATTTTTCTGGAAGGAAGTCTTTAGAAATTCATTAAAAAGCAAATAAAAAATCACCTGGTTAACGGTTCGGTACTTAGGGAGAAAAACGATAACCTGCTGAGAGAATTTGGAAGCCCCAACTCTTGCTTATACTCCGTGCCGTCTTCTCCTCCTTCCCTTGTGGCTTTGTCGCCCCTCACTTACATCCACTATCCTGGAGACCAATCAGTATGCTTTACTACGTATATATTCAACCTTTTATTTTCCGGGTTACACTAATCCCCAATTTCTTATCTGCTTTTCCCTTTATTCTTGGACTAAGATCCTGACGACCAGTGCTTATAGAAACATTTCACAAGGTGCGAAATTTCTAAACTTCAGCCGCTTCATAGACGAAATTAGCTCTTGCGTCTAACTACCTCTTCAGCCGCTAATAGTTCGAGGAAGGAGTGACAACTTGGGCAACCATCCGGCTACCCGAGCGGGGGGAGGGGACACCAACGCTCCCGTCGCGTCGCGTCGTTTCTAAACTTGACACAAAAGTTTATTTCAGTTGGGTGCTTCTCGCAGGTTACTTGATTTCTCCTCTCGTTAATCTAATTTTGTGGTGCCCGGTGACATGAATTTCTTTTCATCTTGGAGTATTTTAACTGGGCATTATTTTGATGCCAACACTAACACAGTAATTTAACGGGAAACAAAGAAAAGACAGACATTTCGTTGCGCATACGCTCACACACAGTGTCAAAGGCACAATAATTGCTGACTTGAGGTCCGATCAGCGTTGCCAGATCACTTTTCAGAAAATCTGATCATCTTCCTTAAATATTCTGCAGAAATCTGTCGATATAAAATAGTCTTTAACAAATCAGCAGGATGTCAAGTTTATCCATGAAAACTATGGCCCGTTTATCTACACATAATACGTGTAAATTAAAGGAATTTTAATCAATATTTTGAACAATCAAATTAATATAAGGTATTTCCCAAGTTGCTACAATTAACGAAAATAAATGGAATGTAAAACTTATTTTTTTTACTAAGCATATTCAAAACAAACAGGTCACAGGTTATTCTATCTCCGATAGAGAAATGTTTCCCGCAAGAAGACAACATTAGAATTCCTACATACCTTGGCTGCCAAACCACTACCTATCGCCTTGTATTAACCCGTTTCTTATAGTAACAACAAACCATAATGTATATCTTATTTTTTGTATGAAGAAGACCTACAAGTGTTTCAGCTGATATCCTTTTTCTTATTTCAATTTTCTTTTTATTTATAAGAAAAAATCTTTTAACAGAAGCTCTTGAGTTAGGTTTCCATTGATTACTTTTTTTGTGAAATGTTGTCAGCCTACCTACTTTAAGTCGGCAAACTTCACCACAAAACGTACATCAAATTCATAAATAACTAGAATGATATTCTAGAGTACAAATGTTTCATCCAAACCATTTTGTATTACTAGGCAAAGCTTAGAGCAGAGATACAAGAAGGATCATTAAGGAAAATAAGTAATCGGTGGTCTTTCTTATTAACATATTCGCATAACATTCAGTTCTAGGTATAAAAAAAAAAAACAGACAATAATAGCAAAACATAATACACTTGTCCCTGATCTTTAGTCTCGAAGGCATAAAATGGCATTTATCTAGCAATACGTCTCCTAGTCATATTCCAAAATAATAGATTTATGGCGCAGTCTCCCATAACACTGAGCTTATCTTTTCCTCTTTGTAAGGCATCCACATAAAGAATTTATGGGCTCTGGGATCGTTTCACTCTCCTAGATGGACGTTTACTTTGATAACTGCATCATACTACATGATACATGACGCTATAATATTGGAACATTACAAGTTTGTTAGTATTCCGCCCAAGACATTGTGAAAACTGTACCAGCAGTGAATGCTGCATTTTAATCCTTACAGCACCGAAGCACAAAGAGTAAAACTGCCTGCTACTCCCCCTGAACTGTCAAGCGACCTCCTAAAATATTGACGTTTAGTTCTGCAATTATGTGTTACATATGACAACAAACTACATTGAAATAACATTATTTTCAAAAATGATTTGCACTTTCACAGGTCAGCTTTAGGAATTAGAGACGAGACTTAAAAATCTGTAGAGATTTCGCTCATTTTAAAGGAGAAATCTGAAAAAGTGTAAAAATTCAGTAAATTTCATATTAATCTGTAGATCTGGCAACTTTGTACGAAGTAAAGAGGAATACAACCGTTACCAATTAGTCAATTTGTCTCTGATGATTTTCATTTTTGCACCTAGTAAACAGCTCATACAAGCCACTTCTCCTAACGGGGTTGGCATCAGAGAAAACACATGAGATGGTCACTACTGCATTCGCACTTGAACCTCCTGAGAGGAAAATCTAGTTTCTTCATACACTTAATATAAACCATCATCAGCAACACGTCGTGCCACCTTGCACACTGATCCTCAACAATTATCCTTCCACTCACTCGCTCGCAAAGGAATTTTTTTTTTTAAATGGAAATTTCCCTGCGTCGTTGTTTACTGCTAAACGAGTAAATACTCACAAAAATGCACACACTAATACATACATACACAAATACACATACAGAAGTATATATGTATGTGTGTGCGCTCGCATGCATCCATGTATGTGTGTGTGTGTCTTTGCGTGTGTGGTTAAAATCTGTGGAAATTGGACAGTTCTTAATTTTGAGATTTTTATGTTACACCAGCTCTTGCCGTATCTCCAGCAACAGACTAAATGTGTCAGTGTTGAAATGCTGTTTACAAGCAAGTATTCTATCACGACGGGGCATCAGCAGGCCAAGTGGCAATTACGAAAAGAGGTAAATCTCTGTGTGTGTTGATGATCAGATCACTCATTACCTATCCCATGACAGCGGTGTGTATGGTACGCTCTTTTGAGGAAATAGACTTTTATCATTCTGTTCGTTGGGTCAGTAATTTGACCTCGTTCTGATACTCTAAATGCGAGTCCGAATCCTGCTATGGACGTCAGCATTGCCTCATATTCTTACATCTGGATCTCAGGCTTTGTAATGATAAACTTATTCAAAAAAGTATGAAGAATTCGAAAAACTAAGAGGGCATTGTGGTTATTATAATTGCAAACATGCACGCACACAGAAACACACATAACACACACACGCACACACACACACACACACACACACACACACACACACACACACACACACACACACATATATATATATATATATATATATATATATATATATATATATATATATATATATATATATATATATATATATATATATATATATATATATATATATATATATATATATATATATATATATATATATATATATATATATATATATATATATATATATATATATATATATATATATATATATATATATATATATATATATATATATATATATATATATATATATATATATATATATATATATATATATATATACATATACATATATATATATACATATACATATATATATATATACATATATATATATATATATATATATATATATATATATATATATATATATATATATATATATATATATATATATATATATATATGTAACACCCATTGGAAACAGATAAAAATATTCCGTGTAGGAATATTACGTAACGCTGCCTTAGCGATCTACCTTCAGGAACGGCATGGTGTTTCGACCCTTTTTCTCTCTCTCTCTCTCTCTCTGAACACCCAACCCACGCAGATCTCTCTCTCTCTCTCTCTCGCGGCACTCGCTTCGTCTTGCGCATTCCACATTAAAGAAATGAAATGGGTCATCTAAGGAAACGCAATCTTTCCTACAAAAATAGATTTATTATTTAAAGCAACCCAACAAGTAATGAAGAAACAAAGCAAAGATTAAAATGCATCATAAATGAAATTGTCAAGTAAGAATAATCTAATCCTGACTAAAAAGTCTCATCACGGCTAATGGCCTGTAAATCCAAAAATTCTCACATATTCCATTATAGACTTTGTAAGGTCTAGTCTCGAAGTCTCACACATAAAATAATAGACATTGCAAAGGTTTTGCATCTGTCTTTCTCTATGATCACACCAACATGATAACATCATGTTCTCTCACTATATTCTCATCACACCACCATCACCACAACCGACATCTGTCGAAAAAATTAAGCACAAAATAATACTCCCAAAAATATGCAAGTGCAAAACATAATAATGAAAAGTCTAAAATGCATGAGTAAATAGCATACTGGTAAAATATAGAACACAATAAAATAGAATATTGAAATGGTAAAATGCTACATCCACTTCCCACACAAGTTCAAAAATGTCTTGAAACATGGTAAAAAACATAAGTCCACACTTCACACAGAAAAACGAAGAGTCTGAACTGTACCTTATTCTGCCAATTCTAAGAGCTTGCCACACTCAAAGATAATGTCTTCACGATCTCGCTCTAACTCCGCTAATGAACGATTGAACTAATTTTTGGGCAGAATTAGACACAAAATCTAGATTTCTAACGTACGAACTCATGTACGCACATACCAACTCGGTCATATGACTCGGCCAATATCGCGTGTTCATCACATTAACTGCAGATGTAACGAAGTATTTGCTGAATGCAACGATTCTGCAAGTGACGGCTTTGCCCCAGTTCCATCTCCCAGCTAACTCCCTTTTCATCACAACTATATAACACCGTAATATTAAAGCAACCGTATTTTCTGAAATAGTGCTCGGCCACCCCATAAGAGCGTCTCGCTCTCCTAATGGCAAACTAAAACAAAAGGATATGTATAAAACATAACAAATAGAGCTATGCTCAATAGCAATGTCTACTGAACTGCAGTTTTAAGTACTGCTCTCATGAAGTACTTGCAAAGTCACTGGGGTCATTTTCTTAGAGCCCTTGCATTTAGTCTTACAAGCACAAATAAGCTTGACTACTCCCACAACAAGAATTATCAGTAAAATAGCCATTAGAACTACCAAAATGGATGGCATAAAATATTGCTGATACTCGACCAACAACGGATCATTGTTTTCTTCTAACGGCGGAACAGTTATCGGCACCCCTGTTGAAGGTACTGGAACTACATCATGATCATTATGCATATGACGCATGAATATCTTCTCGGAACTGTTGAACACGGCACGGCTAAGTTCGAGGAAGTCTGTTGACACTACTCGACATGAAGCACCAAACAGCTTGGATCCTTGAAGATTGAACGACGTTGACTTGTTACCTCGGCACATCGTCGTAACAGGGCATTCTTTGCAGTCCATGGCAGTGAGAGTTCTGGTGGTGATCATGTGGTATTCATGTGGAAATCGTATAAAGTCACATTCTGTCGGAGTCTGTCTATGAACTAATGATAATTCACAACCACCCACAGATACAACTCGCAATTAGAAAACATTACTGTCACACACATACTTCTCCCTAACCAAGGTACAACCTGTCTTATAATCAACTCCCGAACCTTGATATTGATCTCCCAAAATGAACATGGTCTCTAATCCATCCCATGTCACTACTACATCTTTAAAAGAACTAGGAAAAGGTCTAATAATAAAACTAAGAAAAGGCTTCATTGTACTGACAGGAACGTATACTATTAATCCCCAATCAGACAATCTCACCCTCAAAACATTATAATATAAATACAAATCTCCTCCCGTGAACAATACTTTCGCCCCATGTAGATAAGTGGAATTCTTTAGAACATTTTCTAAATATCCTAAAGGTAATATATCACCATACACACGACCATCTGCTGCAGCAATAATTGCTTTTATTTGCATTTGCACTTCTGCTACTTTGACTAAACTTCCAATGGACATCGCTCCAATCGCAGCAATCACGCCAACACCTAAAAGAACTAAAGGTGCTGCTCTTTTACTTCTCCTATTCTCTACTTCATCTAAAATGAACACGAGACAAAAAAAAAAAAAAAAAAAATAAGTATTATATACAGTATATACAAATATCAACCCACTTATCCCTCTAATTATATACAAATGTTCCATTACATCCCAACTTTCTTTAATTTTGAAATATGAGTTAATTTCGTCACACCAGTATTTACATCTTTTACTACAAATCTATTCCCTTTTTTGATCTCTACAATCTCAAAAGGTCCATGGAACTTTGGACTTAATTTATAATTCGGATCATTCCGAACATTCACTTTAACAAACACTCTATCACCCATAGAAAAAGCTACTCCCCTCGATTTCGCGTTACTTTTCTCTACCATTGCCCGCGAACTAAGTTCAAGTTCTTTACTGATACGTGCAAATCTTTCTCTCGCTGTATTTATCAACGAAGTAACCGTAACATCGCCCTTAACTCGCTCTGGTAACAAATCAAAAGGTCCTTTCAACTTGTACCCATACAAAGCTTCTGCTGGAGATATCTTAATTGTGTCATTCATCATAGTATTGATACTATATCGCACTTCATCCAAAGATCTGTCCCAATGTGTATCGGAACTGCCCACTGTCATGCGTAAAGCTTCGATTATTTTCCGATTCGCCCTCTCACATAACCCGTTCGCTTCTGGTCTATACGGGATTATAGATACTTTCTTTATTCCCAGTAAATTAGCAAGACCGTCTAAAGTCTTATTAATAAATTCCCTACCATTGTCTGTGATCAGACATTCAGGAACACCATATCTACAAATTATCCCCTTAAAGAACGCTATAGCAACTTCCTCAGCTGATTTGTATTTCAGTGGGAAAATCTCAACAAAACGAGTTAACTCGTCAACAACTGCTAATAGATGTCTATATCCATAAGCAGATTCTGAGAAGTCACCTAGAATATCCATATGCACTCTCTGAAACGGTCTATGTGGTATGGGATATGAACCCAAACGACACGACACCGTCGTTGCCGGCTTATTCGCATTGCAAACAGCGCAACTCTTCACAAAGGCCTCCACTGCGGAAAACATATTTTTCCAAAAGAACTTTGACCTGACGATTTCATACGTCTTGTCCACACCTAAATGAGGAGAACCAAATTTACAATGTACAATGTCTAGAACTTGTGATACTAGACTCTCTGGCACGATGATTTGTGTAATTTCACCCATGCTTCGAATACTTCGCAAGTTATACTTAACTTTCCTCACCAATAAATTATTCTCCAACTCTAGACCAGAAAAAGGCAACTTATACCCTTTCTTCAGTGAAACTCCCCTGAGAAATGCCTTAGCATCTGATAGTAATTTATCTTCATCTTGCTTTTGTTCGAGCAAGCCTATGTCCCAAGTGATATTTTCACCAGTAACATAACACACAACGTTTCCCTCAACATCACGAACCACAATCTCTTCCGAGACTGCCGACTCACTATTTCTCCCCGAAGTATGCACTGTAGGAACGTGTATGTCCTCTACATGCGATATCTCAGAACTACTAGTATCCGAGACATTGGACACCAAATATATACTCTCTTCTCTCACACAGGATTCGGTTTGTACTCCCTCATCCTCAACTAGAAAATATCTGCTCAATGCATCTGCAACTACATTATGCTTACCTTCAATGTATTTGAGGTTTGCATCAAAATCTCTCAATGTCAAAAACCAACGCGCTCTCTTAGGCGATAAATTTGGCTTATTAAAAAGCTCAAGCAACGGTTGATGATCTGTAAAAATCTCAACTTTATTTCCCAACAACAACATCTTGAAATGAACAAGGCTAGAGACGACTGCGAAAGCCTCCTTGTCCACAACTCACATCAGCCTTTCGTTACTACCACGCGTTTTGAACTTTTTGCTATAAAAAGCAATTGGGTGTAATTTTCCCTCAAATTTCTGCATCAAACACGCTCCTATACCTTCCTGACTCGCGTCAGTCACCAAGGTGAACGGTTGACTAAAATCTGGAAACTTCAAAACAGGTGGGTTCACTAAAGCATTCTTAAGCTTCTCAAAAGCTAATTGCTGACTGTCACTCTAAACAAATTTAACGTCTTCCTGTAATAGATCTGTCAATGGAAACGCTATTGTAGAAAAATTCCGCACAAAACGGCGAAAGAAACCCGACATACCTAGGAATGAACGAATCTGCTTCCTGGTTTTGGGAACTGGAAAACTCACGATAGCTTTGACTTTGTCATCATTCACTCTGACTCCTTCTTTAGAGATAACATGACCTAAATAAACAATTTCTTTCTTCAGAAACTCACATTTAGCGAATTTGACTTTTAATCCAGCAAACCTTAATCGGTTGAGGACTTTTTTTAACACCTTTAGATGTTCTTCGATTGTATCTGTGCATATGAGAATGTCATCCATGTACACAAACACCGACTTTCCTGATAAACCATGAAGTACTGTGTTAACCAGTCTAGTAAATGTTATTGGGGACCCTTGTAATCCGAAAGGCATCCTATTAAACTCGTAATGTCCCTTTGGTATAGAAAATGCTGTAAATTTACGACTATTCTCGCACAAAGGAACTTGCAAAAATCCTTGCACAAGTTCTATAGACGAATATATATTCTTGCCACCAATCTCAACAAACAAGTCAGGCAAACAAGCCACAGGGTATCTATCTGGGCACGTCTTCTCGTTCAATTTACGAAAGTCTACGCAAACTCTGATGCTACCGTCTTTCATTGGAACCGCTAGTAAAGGAAAGTTAAAAGGTGAAGAGCTTTGCCTAATAATTCCTTCTGACTCCCATCTCTGCACTTCCTTTTCTACTTCTTCTCTGATCTTAAAAGGAATTCGATACGCTGGAATATATATGGGATTTGTACCTTTCTCTAGACGGATTGAATATTCTAAAACATCCGTAACTCCTAATTTATCTCCCTTCAAAGCAATAATATCTAAATATTCTTTCAACACTTTCTCTACTTTATCTGAATACTCGGAATAATCAGCTTTAGCCAAATGTTCGTGAAGAACTTGACTTCTGAATTGTAGCTCCTCGCTGGGAAACATGTTACCGTCTCCACAAAAACTCACTATCTTATGTTCTTCCTTAAACTCTTCAAAATCAATTACGTAAGTACCCTTGTGATATTTTTTCACTGAGTCTTGATAGCTTACTAATTCTACTGTAGTTACACCTGCGACTGAAACTTCATTTACTGACACCGTACTCACAACGTCTTTGAATTTCTCGGTTCCCTCAACAACGCATACTTGAGAAGGAAACTTTTTCTCTTTCACCGACACTTTAATCAATGTAGGAACTCGCGAGTGCAATTCAATATCTTCTAACAAAAATCCTTTGAAAGACTTTTGCGGAATATCTTCATTCTCTAATGAATGTGTTACACATGTCTCAGATTGCGTCTTGGGTTTCTCACAAGTTTTCTCCATGTGTATATATGGAACAAAACAACCTGGCTCACCTATTGTAATCCCCTGAATTCCCGTAAGAATATTGATGTTATGTCGCATACAAGAAGGGTGTCCTAGCAAAACCATTTCACCTAAGGCTAATCCTTCTATGACCAAAAATGGTTCTACTATTGTCTTTCCGCCGATACAAAGCGTAAAAGATGACGAACCTAAGATATTCAATTTTCTCGCTTGTACGTCACACACTGTCTCATTAGTAGGGACTAATTTACACTCTGGAAATTTCGAGTGAAAACGATCGGCATCTATTAGGTTAACTGAGCTACGAGAATCAATGAAGATAGAAATTTCAATGTCATTAGAAAATCCACGTTCTGGTGATTCTAAGACCTGATTGCTCATTATCCTGTGTCCGTCTTCGAACTTATCTTGTGAAAATTCTGATGTTCGTTTGTGTACCTAGAACTTGCATCATGTGAAATCCTTCTGTCATATCTATTAAAACTAGCACGTGTTTGCCCTGAATATTCTCTCTTCTTTGTGGCTGGGCAAAATATATGTATATTTATATATATATATATATATATATATATATATATATATATATATATATATATATATATATATATATATATATATATATATATATATATATATATATATATATATATATATATATATATATATATATATATTGTGGAGCATCACTATATTGTGATCGAAAATGATGATTAAAAAGCCACAATAATATAATTGATAAATTGTATATTTTAAGACATAAAAATATACAAGAAATGGGATAAAAACGAGGGAGCTTTCGACCGTTTGCGCAACGGTCCTCTTCAGCCAACTGAATCAAAATACTAGTTTTTCTTATTAAAAAGACACGTTTAAAAGAATTTTAGTGACACTCGATCCAAGAAAACATCGAAATCTCTTTCAGTGTGGACTAGGCAGTTATGTAATGGCAGTTTCCCCGTATCTGTGGGCCAACCGTCGTGATCTTCTTAATGGCTGTCGTTCGAGCGTACGGTGCTCATCACGGGTGACTAGGTGGTTCGTGGGTAGAGAACGACTTTCAGCATCGGTGCCTGTTGTTTCTGCGGCAAATGCCACTTCGACAACCTGTGCGGGGAGAGATGAGGAAGACACAGTATCAGGGGCCTCGAGAAACTGCCTGAAATTTAATTTTATGGAATGACAGACTAGCCTGTCTGTATGTAGGTCCTCCTGCGTAAAGGCTTTATTGCCATCTAATGTATTGCAAATATTTATCAAAGCCCCCTCCACTACCCTTCTATGGCCTACGTGACTACTTCTATATATAGTATTAGCTCCCTCCCAATCCATGACGTGATTATTCTCCCAACAATGTTTAGCAATAGCGCTGTTTTGAGCGAAGTCCCTAACCGCTTTTTTATGTTCTTGCAATCTGATGTTCTTCCCTCTACCTGTCTCCCCAAAATAAAATAAATTACAGAGCTTGCATTTTATAGAATATACTCCTATGTCTCTCTTGTTACTATCACTATTAATTCTGTGGCTATTATTTTTATTGAATTTGGATTTGATTGAGTTTTCAAATGAGAAGGCTACTTTAACATTACCTGTACTATTGATTAACTGGGCTGTTGATTTTAGTTTTTCGTGATATGGAAGCGTTATGAATCTCTTGCTGTGATCAGTCTGCTTGAGTGAAGGGTTGTAAAACTTTTTCTTAGCCTTAGACAAAGCATCCTCAATAAAATGGGTAGGGTAACTCAACTTGCTAAAAGTATTTCGAATATGTGCAATTTCATCATCTAAATATTGTGGGTCACAAACCTGAAGAGCCCTGGCAGCCATGTTTACAATGATATTTTTCTTTATCTGTATGCTGTGATAGGAATAAAAATGAACATATAATTCTGCATTAGTCGGCTTTCGGTAAACCGAGAATTCAAACTTCTTTGTGTTTGGGTTGTGAAAAACTAGGACATCCAAAAAAGGTAATCTGTGCTCTGATTCCTGTTCAGAAGTGAACTTGATTTGTTGTATCTGTCTGTTAACAAACTCTACTAGTTCATTGAATAGATCGTCATCATGGAGGAAAAGAATGAAAATATCGTCAACATAGCGAACCCAAAATATAGGTTTAAACCGAGACGGGCAAGAACTCAGAATAGTCTCCTCTAAGAACTCCATGCAGATATTAGCCAAAACAGGGGAGAGGGGGGATCCCATTGCTACTCCAGATCTTTGTTCATATGCATCCCCATTGAAAGTGAAAACAGTGGACTCTACGCACAGTTTAATGAGGTCAAGAAATACTTCGGTGGGGAGTGGGCATAAACTTGGGTCATTATCAAACTTAACACGTAATTTTTCAAGCACATAGCCAAGAGGGACATTGGTAAATAAAGAGGTGACATCCAGACTATACATTTTCCCCGAAAAGCCATCCAACGCCCTTAATCTCTGAATGAAATCATCCCTGTGTCTGATATGTGCGGAGGATATAGTGCCTACCAAAGGGGCAAGTTGCTTGGCAAGCCACTCAGCTAACAAGGATTGGGGGGCACCACACGTAGCTACAATGGGTCGTAAGGGACATCCAGTTTTATGTACTTTAGGGATCCCGTAGAAGTAAGGAAGGTTGGGTGTTTTGCCCAATATCTTGCTGAGTATGACTTTCCGTAACTCCTCATTGGTAATTCTAGTTGCAATATCTCTAACTTTTTTGTTGAATGAATTTTGTACTGCATTGATAGAAGGCACTTTATTTAACCTTATATAAGTATCACTATCATTTAGTAATCTTAATGCTTTAATATTATAGTCAATTTTATCCATGACAACAATGGAGCCTCCTTTGTCAGCCTTCATTACTTTGATATCATTATTCTTAGATAACTCCTCCAAGGTTTTCCTGTGTCTCAAAGGAATACAGAAATTGCTTTTACTTAATTCGGAGGCAAGAATCGACCCCTTCAAAATATCAAGTTTATCTTGTGGGTTATGATATTTAAAATTATTGATAGAGGCTAGGCTTTTAATGAGAAAATCTTTTCCAGGACCTAAATTAAAATTCAAACCTAAATTTAGTACCTCTAAATGAGTGCTATCCAATCGGAAAGATGAAAGGTTAATGACCTGATTAGTCTCACCTACTTTTGCCCAACAAGAGAACTGGCACAGTCTGTCAAGTTTTAACTGAAGGTTATGAAAATGTTGAGTGCCCCTGAAGTGTGCAATCTCACCTGCTCGGCGCATGGCACCTTCAAACGTTGTTGATTGAAGAACACCTCTCAATTCCCGTTGGGCCTCGCGTAGTAGAAAGAATGCTGTCTGGACCTCTGACTTAGCGCGAAGAATGCGCTGAGCTAGGAACGATTTTTGGTATTCAGGAAAGGGTTCACCTGAAAAAGGAACTTCTCCAATTTGGCCAAACGATTTTGGAATGACTTGTTCTTGTAGACAGCTGTCCAAGAACTTGACTTGATTCTTAGTCTTGAATAACTGCGTCCACTTCTTCACAAGTTGTCGATATCTCCTCAGACCTTCATCACTGTCAATGTTAAAAAATGTGTGCTGCATGTTTTTAGTTAGTGGCTAAGATTAACTGTGGAGCATCACTATATTGTGATCGAAAATGATGATTAAAAAGCCACAATAATATAATTGATAAATTGTATATTTTAAGACATAAAAATATACAAGAAATGGGATAAAAACGAGGGAGCTTTCGACCGTTTGCGCAACGGTCCTCTTCAGCCAACTGAATCAAAATACTAGTTTTTCTTATTAAAAAGACACGTTTAAAAGAATTTTAGTGACACTCGATCCAAGAAAACATCGAAATCTCTTTCAGTGTGGACTAGGCAGTTATGTAATGGCAGTTTCCCCGTATCTGTGGGCCAACCGTCGTGATCTTCTTAATGGCTGTCGTTCGAGCGTACGGTGCTCATCACGGGTGACTAGGTGGTTCGTGGGTAGAGAACGACTTTCAGCATCGGTGCCTGTTGTTTCTGCGGCAAATGCCACTTCGACAACCTGTGCGGGGAGAGATGAGGAAGACACAGTATCAGGGGCCTCGAGAAACTGCCTGAAATTTAATTTTATGGAATGACAGACTAGCCTGTCTGTATGTAGGTCCTCCTGCGTAAAGGCTTTATTGCCATCTAATGTATTGCAAATATTTATCAAAGCCCCCTCCACTACCCTTCTATGGCCTACGTGACTACTTCTATATATAGTATTAGCTCCCTCCCAATCCATGACGTGATTATTCTCCCAACAATGTTTAGCAATAGCGCTGTTTTGAGCGAAGTCCCTAACCGCTTTTTTATGTTCTTGCAATCTGATGTTCTTCCCTCTACCTGTCTCCCCAAAATAAAATAAATTACAGAGCTTGCATTTTATAGAATATACTCCTATGTCTCTCTTGTTACTATCACTATTAATTCTGTGGCTATTATTTTTATTGAATTTGGATTTGATTGAGTTTTCAAATGAGAAGGCTACTTTAACATTACCTGTACTATTGATTAACTGGGCTGTTGATTTTAGTTTTTCGTGATATGGAAGCGTTATGAATCTCTTGCTGTGATCAGTCTGCTTGAGTGAAGGGTTGTAAAACTTTTTCTTAGCCTTAGACAAAGCATCCTCAATAAAATGGGTAGGGTAACTCAACTTGCTAAAAGTATTTCGAATATGTGCAATTTCATCATCTAAATATTGTGGGTCACAAACCTGAAGAGCCCTGGCAGCCATGTTTACAATGATATTTTTCTTTATCTGTATGCTGTGATAGGAATAAAAATGAACATATAATTCTGCATTAGTCGGCTTTCGGTAAACCGAGAATTCAAACTTCTTTGTGTTTGGGTTGTGAAAAACTAGGACATCCAAAAAAGGTAATCTGTGCTCTGATTCCTGTTCAGAAGTGAACTTGATTTGTTGTATCTGTCTGTTAACAAACTCTACTAGTTCATTGAATAGATCGTCATCATGGAGGAAAAGAATGAAAATATCGTCAACATAGCGAACCCAAAATATAGGTTTAAACCGAGACGGGCAAGAACTCAGAATAGTCTCCTCTAAGAACTCCATGCAGATATTAGCCAAAACAGGGGAGAGGGGGGATCCCATTGCTACTCCAGATCTTTGTTCATATGCATCCCCATTGAAAGTGAAAACAGTGGACTCTACGCACAGTTTAATGAGGTCAAGAAATACAATTGCTAAACATTGTTGGGAGAATAATCACGTCATGGATTGGGAGGGAGCTAATACTATATATAGAAGTAGTCACGTAGGCCATAGAAGGGTAGTGGAGGGGGCTTTGATAAATATTTGCAATACATTAGATGGCAATAAAGCCTTTACGCAGGAGGACCTACATACAGACAGGCTAGTCTGTCATTCCATAAAATTAAATTTCAGGCAGTTTCTCGAGGCCCCTGATACTGTGTCTTCCTCATCTCTCCCCGCACAGGTTGTCGAAGTGGCATTTGCCGCAGAAACAACAGGCACCGATGCTGAAAGTCGTTCTCTACCCACGAACCACCTAGTCACCCGTGATGAGCACCGTACGCTCGAACGACAGCCATTAAGAAGATCACGACGGTTGGCCCACAGATACGGGGAAACTGCCATTACATAACTGCCTAGTCCACACTGAAAGAGATTTCGATGTTTTCTTGGATCGAGTGTCACTAAAATTCTTTTAAACGTGTCTTTTTAATAAGAAAAACTAGTATTTTGATTCAGTTGGCTGAAGAGGACCGTTGCGCAAACGGTCGAAAGCTCCCTCGTTTTTATCCCATTTCTTGTATATTTTTATGTCTTAAAATATACAATTTATCAATTATATTATTGTGGCTTTTTAATCATCATATATATATATATATATATATATATATATATATATATATATATATATATATATATATATATATATATATATATATATATATATATATATATATATATATATATATATATATATATATATACTTTTAGGGCATAGTTTTTTTTTATACAGTTTTCAGTAAAAGCAATTGCTTTAGCAGCATCAGTAAGTTCCTTGCAGATATCATCTTACCGTCGGAGTGTTTTTCGATCCTCGTTCGTCAATTTCTGGTGAAGAATACGCAGACTTCTGTTTTCCATTTATTGGTTTTTGTCGCGACAGCTGTTTCGCCTTTTATGGCATTATACAGTGACTACTAACTTACAATCAGGCCTTTTGGCCTATTTATAGCATCGTGCGGGGAGAATGACCTTGAGTTTTGGGCACTGGTTGGTTAAGGGATTAATAGCTTAACCATTTCAAGGCGTTGTTTCGGGTACAAAGAATATGTATGACAACAAAAGTAAGTTTAAACAGTAGGTTAAATAAATATACAAGTTATAATACAGTGTGCAAGTGTTTCTTTAAATTTTCTTAAAATTTAGTAAAAACTCGAATACTAGTTTGCAAATACAGAAGATAAGGTACAAAAATAAATAAAATTCTATACCGTATGTAAAAGGTACAAATAAACAAATGTCTGTTTATACATAATGTGTATAATATTAAATTGGAGTTCCTGTGCGTCCAAATGCTCTACACCGATTAATAACTGAAGGCCCCTTGATTTCTATGAGCCAGCATACTTCTCCGAAGGGTCGTTATAGTGTGCCCGATGTATTTTTGGCCGTGAGATTTGCACATCTCTGGACAAGTGAATTTGTAAACTACGGTCGTGCACATCTTCGGTCCCCATCGGTGTGTTGCTGTTCTTCATTGATGCCACTAAAGTAATTTATATATATATATATATATATATATATATATATATATATATATATATATATATATATATATATATATATATATATATATATATATATATATATATATATATATATATATATGACATTTTTTTTATCACACCGTGATTTATATACGATCATGAAGCTACAAATATCGCTTAATATCAAATCCACGCTACCTCGGGAATATCCCCGATGGGGAATTATCACCGAAAGGGAATTTATAAGTGATAAATGGACGGGCACTGCCGAGTCTCGATCCCACGACACACAGACGCGCATCCAGCGAATCCAGTCGACGGTAACCACTGAGCTATCAAGATAGGTATAAGTTAACGCCGAGTCTGGTGTACTATATTTACCCGTCGAGAGCGGGGAAATTGTACTTAGCCTCGGCATTAACCCACCTCGACCATGATAGTTCATTGGTACGTTTGGAACACGCAGCTCTTTTTATGACATTTTTTTATCACACCGTGATTTATATACGATCATGAAGCTACAAATATCGCTTAATATCAAATCCACGCTACCTCGGGAATATCCCCGATGGGGAATTATCACCGAAGGGGAATTTATAAGTGATAAATGGACGGGCACTGCCGAGTCTCGATCCCACGTCACACAGACGCGCATCCAGCGAATCCAGTCGACGCTAACCACTGAGCTATCAAGAGAGGTATAAGTTAACGCCGAGTGTGGTGTACTATATTTACCCGTCGAGAGCGGGGAAATTGTACTTAGCCTCGGCATTAACCCACCTCGACCATGATAGTTCATTGGTACGTTTGGAACACGCAGCTCTTTTTATGACATTTTTTTATCACACCGTGATTTATATACGATCATGAAGCTACAAATATCGCTTAATATCAAATCCACGCTACCTCGGGAATATCCCCGATGGGGAATTATCACCAAAGGGGAATTTATAAGTGATAAATGGACGGGCACTGCCGAGTCTCGATCCCACGACACACAGAGGCGCATCCAGCGAATCCAGTCGATGCTAACCACTGAGCTATCAAGAGAGGTATAAGTTAACGCCGAGTCTGGTGTACTATATTTACCCGTCGAGAGCGGGGAAATTGTACTTAGCCTCGGCATTAACCCACCCCGACCATGATAGTTCATTGGTACGTTTGGAACACGCAGCTCTTTTTATGACATTTTTTTATCACACCGTGATTTATATACGATCATGAAGCTACAAATATCGCTTAATATCAAATCCACTCTACCTCGGGAATATCCCCGATGGGGAATTATCACCGAAGGGGAATTTATAAGTGATAAATGGACGGGCACTGCCGAGTCTCGATCCCACGACACACAGACGCGCATCCAGCGAATCCAGTCGACGCTAACCACTGAGCTATCAAGAGAGGTATAAGTTAACGCCGAGTCTGGTGTACTATATTTACCCGTCGAGAGCGGGGAAATTGTACTTAGCCTCGGCATTAACCCACTTCGACCATGATAGTTCATTGGTACGTTTGGAACACGCACCTCTTTTTATGACATTTTTTTATCACACCGTGATTTATATACGATCATGAAGCTACAAATATCGCTTAATATCAAATCCACGCTACCTCGGGAATATCCCCGATGGGGAATTATCACCGAAGGGGAATTTATAAGTGATAAATGGACGGGCAAAAAAAAAAAAAAAAAAAAAAATGTCATAAAAAGATCTGCGTGTTCCAAACGTACCAATGAACTATCATGGTCGAGGTGGGTTAATGCCGAGGCTAAGTACAATTTCCCCGCTCTCGACGGGTAAATATAGTACACCAGACTCGGCGTTAACTTATACCTCTCTTGATAGCCTAGTGGTTAGCGTCGACTGGATTCGCTGGATGCGCGTCTGTGTGTCGTGGGATCGAGACTCGGCAGTGCCCATCCATTTATCACTTATAAATTCCCCTTCGGTGATAATTCCCCATCGGGGATATTCCCGAGGTAGCGTGGATTTGATATTAAGCGATATTTGTAGCTTCATGATCGTATATAAATCACGGTGTGATAAAAAAATATCATAAAAAGAGCTGCGTGTTCCAAACGTACCAATGAACTATCATGGTCGAGGTGGGTTAATGCCGAGGCTAACTACAATTTCCCCGCTCTCGACGGGTAAATATAGAACACCAGACTCAGCGTTAACTTATACCTCTCTTGATAGCTCAGTGGTTAGCGTCGACTGGATTCGCTGGATGCGCGTCTGTGTGTCATGCGATCGAGACTCGGCAGTGCCCGTCCATTTATCACTTATAAATTCCCCTTCGGTGATAATTCCCCATCGAGGATATTCCCGAGGTAGCGTGGATTTGATATTAAGCGATATTTGTAGCTTCATGATCGTATATAAATCACGGTGTGATAAAAAAATATCATAAAAAGAGCTGCGTGTTCCAAACGTACCAATGAACTATCATAGTCGAGGTGGGTTAATGCCGAGGCTAAGTACAATTTCCCCGCTCTCGACGGGTAAATATAGTACACCAGACTCGGCGTTAACTTATACTTCTCTTGATAGCTCAGTGGTTAGCGTCGACTGGATTCGCTGGATGCGCGTCTGTGTGTCGTGGGATCGAGACTCGGCAGTGCCCATCCATTTATCACTTATAAATTCCCCTTCGGTGATAATTCCCCATCGGGGATATTCCCGAGGTAACGTGGATTTGATATTAAGCGATATTTGTAGCTTCATGATCATATATATATATATATATATATATATATATATATATATATATATATATATATATATATATATATATATATATATATATATATATATATATATATATATATATATATATATATATATATATATATATATATATATATATATATATATATATATATATATATATATATATATATATATATATATATATATATATATATTTATATATATATATATATATATATATTTATATACATATATATATATATATATATATATATATATATATATATATATATATATATATATATATATATATATATATATATATATATATATATATATATATATATATATATATATATATATATATATATGTGTGTGTGTGTGTGTGTGTGTGTGTGTGTGTGTGTGTGTGCGTGTGTGTGTGTATATATATATATATATATATATATATATATATATATATATATATATATATATATATATATATATATATATATATATATATATATATATATATATATATTAATTAATCAATCATTTCCTGTGGCACCCAAGGGAATGCATAGGGCCTCGATGAACTCACGCCACCACAATCTGTCCTGGGCTAACTCCTCAAGATCTCCCCAAATCGTCTCCTGCTTCCCGCCTCATTGTCCTCAACCACATCTCTTTTGGCCTACCTCTACCTCTTCTACCAAGGGCAACCACCCCGCTGTATCTTGTACTATTCCCTGTCTTCTATACACATGTATAGAAGACTTCCAGCGTGAGAAACTAACATACGCATCGACCGGCTGCACCCCTTTATTCTCTAATTCTGTTATTTGATATCCTATCCCTCCAGTTAATTCCTAATATTCTTCTAAGCGCCTTATTTTCAAATGCTAAAAAAATTATTATCCGAAGTCACTGTACTGTACCATGACTCATGCCCATAAATCAAAATACTCATAACCATTACCTTATAAATTTTGATTTTTGTATGCACAGAAAAATTGCTATTATTCCAACCATTTTTAACCATTCCCATTGCCTGATGAGCCTTTTTTTATATTTCCATTAATTCTGTGCTCAGGGAACAATCCTTATCTAAATAAGTACATAAATATTTAAACTTATCCACTTACTAAATTTTACAACCAAGCCTTGAAACTGACAATCCTGTGCATATTCAGTATTCATATTCATGATTTAAGTTTTTCCACTATTAATAACCAAACCAACCTTTCGACCTTCACTCACGAGACAGTCCAACACTCTGCATCTTTTCTGGTCCCTCACAGATCAAAAACACATCATCAACATAATCCAAGTCAAGAAGTTTCACATTTTCTTCCCAGAGTATACCTGCATCTGTTTCTCTTTTACCCTTCTCATAACGTAATCTACAACCAGTACAATCAACAGAGGAGAAAGAATGCCGCCCTGAATCACACCAGACTTAACTTCAAATGGATCGCTCAAACACCCATCAACCATCACTTTACAAGATATGCCCTCATGCACGTTCATGATATCCGTCACAAACTTTTCCAGTATTCCATAATGCCTCAAGATTTTTCCCTTAGTCCGTCTCGAAATACTATCAAAGACCTTTTCAAAATCAACAAAACAAAGACTTAAAGGAGTTTTCATTTCATTAGCTTGCTGCATTAAATGCCTAACTATAAAGAGCTGATCACTGCAACCCCGCCCCATTCTAAAACCGGTCTGATTCTCCCTCTGAATACCATCAACTACTGGCTCCAATCTATTCAACAATACCCTACTGAAAATTCTCAAGGCTACAGGTGACAAAGTGATTCCCCACCATTTACCACACCTACTCAGATCTCCTTTCTATGGAAATTTAATGATCACACCGTTCTTCCAATCTCATGGTATTATCTCCGTCACCCTTGTCTCATTGAATAGTATATTAAAGACAAATAGTAATCTATCCTCCTCCACTTTAAACATTTTCGGGAATAAACCATCCTCTCCTGGTGCCTTATATTTCTTTAACTGTTTTAATGCCTTAACTACTTCTTCTAGCCTGATCTCGCCTTCATCAATATTTAAATCTTCCTGAGCAAGCGGTATATCCTCTTCTGTGGGGATTGGTCTATTAAGAACTGTCTCAAAGTGCTCTTTCCATTTATTTCTAATTTCAACATTTTTGGTTAATAAATTACCTTCCGTATCCCTTACTAGTACTGTATATCCTTTTTCTTACCAGCACTGATTTCATATTAATATCGAGTATAAACATGTTAAAATCCTTAAAAGGGCGTCTTCCCCTCATCAGCTTCTGTTTTCGAATCACTTTTCATAAAAGCAGTAGTTCCAAAATTAAACAATCAAATTACCGCTACCCCTCTTTACCTCGCATAATCATATTTACTTGGGACCTTTCGCTTTCTCTCTTAGTTACTCGTCTTCTTCCCTTTGCTTGAGATGGTAATTTTCTTGGCACATTATGTTTTGTGGATTTTATCATAAATGTATATCAGTGTTTTTAGGATGAGTCTTTTTATTATACTTTATATGCATTCATCTTTTTACAGCTGAGATGATGGGGAAAGGCTAAATAAAGCTTTGTGAAATTGCCACAATACGTCTCTTTTGTTTCCTTGTGATGTATATATATATATATATATATATATATATATATATATATATATATATATATATATATATATATATATATATATATATATATATATATATATATATATATATATATATATATATATATATATATATATATATATATATATGAAGTATGAAGTACAGTACGTAAGCCCCGGTTAAAATTAACTGAAGAATTTTCACTAATGCTCCTTTTGCTTTACTCATGAGAAATTGTGAAGCTTGCAGAAAATTATTAAGATAAAATTGCTGGTTTTTTAATTATGGTTATGATAATTAAACATTATTTTTGTCCTCATAATCGAATTTCCATAGCATATATATAAATATTTACACAAAACCTATTCACATTACTTTATTAGCACATATATTTAAACAATTCACCAATTTTTCTCTATCTTTTATAAGCAGATTTACTTCCAATTATGTTCCTTAGTTGTTTCCCCGTATTTATCAATGAGAGGTACGTACATCAGAAAACTTGAGTCTGAAGTGAATGTTTAGAAGACACTGAACCAGTCTTTATAAAAGGGACAATTTTTTCTTACTTTATGAACGATGAATTGTTATAAATTTTCTAAAATGCTTTACGACTTTATTACACGACAAATTTGTCACAGTGTCTGATTTCTTTATCACGTAATTACTTATCTTATTACAGTACTGGTATATTTGCGATCTGAAATTTTTATCGAATTGCATGAGAAAAGTGGCACGAGATAATTTTGCAACATCAGATGCAGAGTCATTTGAACTTTTGCAATTAAATAAACTATAAACCAATAAAGGACTCGGTAACTTAACATAAATGAAACCATGAATCGTTTTTCAAAATTTTTTATAACTAGATGTTTATGGAAAGCATGAATTCAGGCACACTCCTTATTCATCTCTTAATCTTTGCCAGTCTTTACATAATCCGAAAGAACAAAGAAGTACGAAGGTAATTAACAGAAAAGAGCTGAATGAGCGAAGAGATAAATGTTGAATTAATGATAACCCAAAAGAGAAATTCTTGACATCTAAAATTGGAAGGTGAAAATAATTAAGGGAAGAGAGGGAGAGGTCCTAAGGAACGCAAAAAGAAAATAGAATAAAAACAAAATAGTAATTTTACAATGACTTAGAATCGAGCAGAAAAATTACTCGCCCATAAAATACGAAGGAGGACGGGGGGAAAGGAACAACAAAGAGAGAAGCTAAATACTGAAATTTAAGAGCAAACATGCAACGAAAGTGAAACAAATCAAATAAACAAAGCCCAACAGAAAAAATAGAGGATGCAGGATACTGCCAAAAATAAATAGAATTAGAGAAAAACAAATTAAGAGCATTAGGAGAATGGAAGGGAGAGGGGAGATTAACGATTCAGATTTATCACGTGAAAATTAAATCAAAATGTGTTTAATAGTTTCTGGCACTTTTCCATATCTTTATTTTTGCAATAAAAATACTTTTCGATTCCAAAAGTATGATATTCCCAAGTTTTGGGCACGTGGTGTTTCATTGTCATTTTAGAGAATAGTAGACCTAATTGATGTGCTTTGTTCATAATTACCCTTCCTCAAGTTATAGCAATATATTGTTCTTTCGTTGGAAAACAACATGACTGAGCATTTTTATCGTAGCAAAAAATGATATAGTTGCCCCTCAGCAACTGAGAAAAAAAGAAGGATTTTTTTTTTCATTTAAAATCAGAACGAAGAACTGCTCACATTATAATGGAATAATTTCAGTTTCATTTCGACATCTCAAAGAAAAAATCATAGTTCACGTAGTTTCTCCTGAATTCCATGACTCTTTAAAGCTATATAATCTATTCTTTGATATATTGGCTTCCAGACATATTTATTCAAAACTGCTGAAGGTAATTTTTCCCTATATTAAGAAAAACTCTGTCTTTAAAACAGGCGATATCTACAAGTTCCAACAATGAGGTGAGAGATATTCTTTTCCTGCCAAGAGGAATTCTGTACATCATATTTTCCATATGATAAAGTCGAATCGCCGGATAACTAAAATAAAAAAAGTACATTCTATTAATTTTTTTTTTTATCTTTTCTTCGTCTGTGAGTTATAATTCTCTTTTTTCTTCTATTGATTGTAACCAATCTTCATTATCAGCGATGAGGAGTTCACTACGGGTTCTGCTATAAATTTCAGCCACGTGCTAAGAATAAGTTCAGAATAAATTTCTTGTATACACATGCACACAAACATACACACATATACAAACACACACACACACACACACACACACACACACACACACACACACACATACATATATATATATATATATATATATATATATATATATATATATATATATATATATATATATATATATATATATATATATATATATATATATATATATATATATATATATATATATATATATATATATATATATATATATATATATATATATATATATATATATATATATATATATATATATATATATATATATATATATATATATATATATATATATATATATATATATATATATATATATATATATATATTTATAAATATTTACGCTGTTCGCCCTCGAACATTTAGGGATAGAAATATCAGCCTGACTGAGACAGGGAAATTGCTTTGTCCCACGCTAGTGCGTCTTCAGTTCAAACCTTAACGTCCGTTGGAGAACGGGATAGGTAAGTTAGGCCTTTACCCTATAGGAAAATTTCCCTATCAGCCTTAAGAATAGGTGGTCCTAAGGTCCCTTTTTCCTTCCTACCTGTCTCTTGGCGAATGTTTTTAACAAGAACGTGGACACCTGGGGTGACTGTTTTTGACCTAGGCTCGGTCAGAGAACTTCAGAGAGAACCAAGCTTTCGGAGAGATAACACGTCCAGTTGGACCTCTTCCCCCTTTCTTTGTCTATTATTCTATTAGTGAAGTGAAGAAACAATTGCAAGAACTCCACGTCGGTCGTTGATGCGCACAACGTTCGTCCTAAGGTAAAGTCGCTTTTTGTTCAAAACTTCGCCCATTTTTGTTTTCTGTATTTCAAATTTCCTTTGTTCCCCCTTCAGCCACCACTTACGGTATATGTGTTCACGAAGTCTAGATTAAGCCAAATTATTATGTTGTTAGCTTCAACCCCGTTATTCCAGTAAAATACCTAGGATTTAGGGTAAGCAAAATCAGGTTAAATCTCGATGCTTTTGTATGCCTCGCGTCCGAATGTTTGGGAGAACCGTTGCGTTTAAAATCAAATTCATCTCAAATATTCTTTGTTAAGGTTAATAACCCTTAACTGGCGACCTTTGGCTAATTAACGTCTGTCTTTGAGGTTAACTTTTGGCTTCCAGTGACAGGTTACGTGTAATCTTGGTTTGCAGGGCCGTAAAAATTACGTAAATTTAATAATACATGATCAACCAAGACTCTCACACGTAACATTGGCGACCTTGCGTAGAATCTAAAGTACATTTTAGAGAAAGAATCTGGAGAAAAGGAAATTAAAATTACATTAATTCCAAAGATAAAAGTCAGATATTGAATTCCATTTCATTCTTCCAAACCAGGAACGAGGCATAATAATAAGCAGTAAAGAGGATAGTTATAATAACAAGTGTAGCGAGAATTAGCGTAGGAAAGGGTGCGTCGAGCGCAGAGAGTCATAATTTATAACGTTTAAGACAAGGACATTGTACCGTGTTCGGATCGTGAGTCAAGTCGTTCAAGTAACGAATTCAAAGGCCGAGAATCGCGGAGCCCAGTTCATATACACAAAGTAATGTAGAAATCGCGTCGGCAATTCCGATCGTTATTGTTTGCATATAGCGGGAATCATTCAAAAACCGTGTCAGTGAAGTAGCAAACGAACTGAAATAGTAATTTTACAATAAAGGTACCGTTCAACAACGTAAATTTACGCAGGCAAGCCAGCATCTCTCTTTTCATTCTTTTGTTTAATCTCCGGGTGAGGAATACGATAACAAAAGACACAAAGTTGTTTGGTAATTTAGTTTTCCATCCGTAACGTAAAACGCTATGCATGATTGGTATAATTAAAGTAAAATCTGGATACCTGCATTTGTTTCGTTCGTTGTTTGAATTTGTGCTAAAAAGAAAATACCCGCCGCGCGGTTGTTTTGAAATTGTTCGAACTGTTTGTGAGAGAACGGCCATTTTGGGGTTTCCTTCGCAGGCCGAGGTTGTTTTGAAATTTAAGCCTAACGGGACCTTGGCCGCCACCTCAACGACCTTGTTATTGTGACCTCGACTCTGCTGCCCGAGCCACTCTTGGGGTCATATAATTTTTTTTTTTGCTTTTCGTAGCGAACCCACCTCCTAATATCTTAGCTAGGAAAAAACCAAAAGATAATTTAGGCAGGGAAAGTTAGGCCTTAGTTAGGAGTAATAACAAGTTCCTATACGAATACCTACTATAAAATCATATAAAGAAAATTTAAAATTTTTACGATAAACTTTTGTGACGTCGGCTCCCGGGAAAATTAAGATAATAAAGTAATCCCTAAGGAAGCCAAGACGACGCATCTATATCATGTTATTAAGATCCATGCCATTGTGCATGTATAAAATCTTTGTTTACATGTTCTCAAGCAGCAAGAAATTCGCTGACTGAAAATCTCTCTCTCTCTCTCTCTCTCTCTCTCTCTCTCTCTCTCTCTCTCTCTCTCTCTCTCTCTCGTCATTCAAGTAAGCATTCCTAACCTAAGTGTACGTGACCCTCTTCAAAGAAAGAACGGCCGACACTAGGCTAATTAATTCGAATACTTTAACCAAATAAAAGAAACACCTCTGTCCCACAATAGATGAGGACAAGTTAAGAGTAATTACGATACAGTGATAAACTGTCGGTCACGAGTGAGGCCTGCTATCCAGACCGAAGCAAACAGTAGTTTTCACCCTCTGAAAAAAAAAGAAGGGGCCAGCACTGGGGCCGGTACTGGGACCAGCCACTCACGAGGATCTTTAAGAAAAAAAAAAAAAAAAACCCAAATTCACTTTATTCCACAGTGCCAATAATTTGCAGCACTCATCACTGGAATAGCTTACTTCTCTCTCTCTCTCTCTCTCTCTCTCTCTCTCTCTCTCTCTCTCTCTCTCTCTCTCTCTCTCTCTCTCTCTTTTACCTTCCCTTTCTCTCTCATTCGATTGTTGCACTCTGCAGGGGGGGTAGAGTGCCTTTCCTCCCATATAGCCTAGTTGGACTCCAGTAGAGGGTCCCTAGGAACACATTGGCACCATAAGTGCCACCAAGCAAGAATCCAGAAAAATAAATAAAACAAAACCAAAAGGGAACACAGAAGAGAAAGTTCTTCTGGAACCTAACCTGCACCAGTGCCTAGGGATACTGAGTGCCACCAGTGTGACCTGTACACGGCACACCCAAACTACAGTGCCACCTTTTGAAAGGGTGCCACGTCATTGAAGAGACACTTCCTCGCTGCCCAAGCACGCCCACTCGACCCGGTTAGACGCCCTTCCCCACCAGAAACATGGCAGCAGAGCATTATAAAACTTTCCTGGGGCTGGGGACGGCGGCAGGTCTCACCGGCTCGGAACTTACTACCTGGGTTAAGAAGCAAGTGGACGACTTGGCCAAGCGGGAGAAGGAAGAAAGACTCGAGCAGAGGAAGTATGAAGAAGAACGAAGGGTGTATGAAGCCGAGCAAAGGCAATATGAAGAGGAAAGAGAAGAAAGAAGGAGACAGCATGAGTTAGCCTGCAAGGAAACTGAGTTAGCCCTAAAGGAGAAGGAGCTCGAGCTTGAGAGAGCGAAAATGGAGAATGCAGAAGCTATGGCTAGCCATCAAGCCTCCAGTCCTACACCTGCTGCATCAAACGCTCCAATTTCGAGCATCAATTCTCTAGTCCCCAAGTGGACTGAGGACGAGCCAGAAGCATGGCTGGAGGAGATCGAGGCTCTTTTCGATAACTACAGCACCACGGAGACGGAGAGAGCCTTAATACTAGCCAAGCATATGGAGGGAAAAGCCAAGGCAGCGCTTCGCTCACTGGAGAAGAGCCAGAGAGGCAACATGGCGGAAGTTCGTAGAGTCATTACCAAGGCCTACGAGATAACCCCAGAAAAATGGAGACAACGGTTCCGAGGGCTTGCCAAGGAAGTTGGCTGGTCTTGGACGGAATGGGCATGTCACAAAACCCAGTCCGGTACGCGCTGGTTCGACTCCTTGGCCTGCACGACGTTTGAGGGTCTTTTCAATCGGACCATGCTAGAAGACCTTTTCCAATGTGTGCCAGGGCCCCTTGCAGTATATCTTAACGATAAACAGCCCTCCACACTTATGGAAGCTTGTCGCATGGCTGATTCGTGGGAAACTTTCAATCAGTCGCATAGCACCTCTCAGAAGCGAATCATCCCTCCGGCCTACCTCTCGAACTCCACTCGCCCGAAGAATGGACTGCCTAGCAAGACCCTGTGCAACTATTGCAAGAAGGGGGGCCACGCTGAAGCTGAGTGCCGATACAAACTCGGCACTAATAAGCAGCCTAACCCTACCAGCCAGAACTCCGCTCCCGATTCATCCGCTCAGCCCTCTCCTCCAACAGTTACTGCAGGCCACCGAGCCCATCCCAAAGGCCCGTGCAAATCCTGTGGGGCTGCTAGCCACTACAATGCTGGATCTCCGGCCTGTCCACATCATGTCCCCACCACCAAATTTGTCAACCTAATCAGCACTTCATTCTCTGCGGCTGGTCTACACCGGATCCTTTACCCCGAGAGACTGGAAACCCAGTACATCTCGGTGGCCCCTCTTCAGAGCACTAGCCTGCCCGTGACCCTTCCGGTCACAGTAGACACTGCGGCAGACATTAGCCTGATCACTAGGGCCCAAGTGCCAGCCGGTGCTGTGGTTGATGAAGAAACGCGGTGGGAAATGAAGTGGATAGAGGGCCACACCATCACCGTTCCCACGGTCCAACTCCAGGTTACGACACCTTGGGGCACGATACCCCACCGCCTTGGCGTGGTAGGTGGCATTCGGCCCGGAGTGGCCTTCTTGTTGGGTCGGGATCTTCTCTGCGGAAGCCCGTCACCAACGCCACTCCGCAGCCACGTTACCTCCTCCACGGAGGCCCCAGTTGTAACTCCCAAAAATGACAAACCTCCACCTTCCGCCCACCAAAGTGGTCCGCGGAAGGGGCGCCACCCAACCTATTTCAGGCCTAGCCCTCTCCAATCGCGAAGGGCTGGCCCACCAAGAGGTCCTCCCCCTCCGCGAAGAGAGATTCAGGAGGAGCAGTACCGCTGCAGGACGTGCAAGCGGGCAGACCACTCCACAAATTGGGAGGGCTGCCCAAGCAAGCAACGCCCAGCAGACGCCCCCGAACAAAACTCTAGGAGAGGCTACGATCTCCTGCTGGGGCAGGAATCTCTGCCGCAGCCAAACCCAAGTCGTCCGAGAGGTAGTGCACCTCCGGACCCCTTGTCAGGCATGCCTGACCCTCAACTGCTGCCAGCGCCACTTGCGAGCACTGAGCAGTGCCAGACTCCGTCCGCCACGGACGTTGAGCTACCAATGGAAAAGGCCCCAATGCCGGGTCTAAATCATGAGGCGAATCCTCCTCCGGGAGATTTAGGATTCCCCATGCAGTTGATCATCGCGACTGGAGAGCCTCCAGCACCCGAAACTTCTTCTTTGCAAGATACTTCTTTGCAAAATTTGACTCCAGGGGATGAACCCCTGGAGGATCGAAATGGTACCCCTTCCTTGGAAGACCAGGAACTGGCATCCTCGGACGCAGAAGTCGAGATCGCTCTCGCTCCGGTTGTCGCAGCAGCCGGAGTAGGGAGTCCTCCTGCAGCTTTTGCAGTTGCCCCTGACTTCGCGCCCGCTAGCCCTTCTGGCCTGTCCCCGGAGTTGGTGCTCTCATCACCTGCTAGGCCAGCTACTGATAGGCCTTGGAGGAAACCGAAGAAGAAGAAGAAGGGGCGGAAGAGAGCCCAGTAGTTGCGAAGCTATAAGCTCATCCTGGCACTAGTGCCCTCTCGGCACAGTGCCCTAACATCTAAGAGTGATCCTGGCCCCTTGCCCAGAGAAGGTAGCCAGTGTGATCTCTTCCTTCTATTTGTACCTAGCCTAGGCCACCTTGAAGTACAGTACATCAATTTAGTAGCCTTGTTCTTTCCACTTACCACCGAGCCGCAGTAATCATGTAAGTAGCCTAACTAATTTCAGTAATCTTAACTATTGTGAAACGAGCCACGATGCTCGTGACACGCATGGCCTAAGACCTCAGTGAGGCACCCATTTATCATATGAGGCAACCCTCATGAATTAACTAGTAAATTTTAATTGTATTAAACATAAACCATGTTGTAATTTAGTTAGAATATTAACTCTTATGTTGGTGCTACGGTCGGGTTAGGATAGGTTAGGCTAGGGAATATCATAGAACGTACCACTAGGCTAGGTCTAAAACACATCATGATTGTAGGAGGTAGCCTATAATAACCGTGAGCACCTTCTAGTAATATTAGAATTAGGTTAAGTAGTAATTATAGCTCATATCCTATCTAGGGTTAGGTAGTTCTGTAGCTAGGTAGGCTAACCAGGACTAATCTGCTCAGGGGAAGGAGAGTAACCTACGAGAGGTGAACAGCTTGCTTAGTATAGACCTTCACGCCCGAAAAGGGAGTGAAGGCCCTCTTAAAGGGGGGAGCTTTTATAAATATTTACGCTGTTCGCCCTCGAACATTTAGGGATAGAAATATCAGCCTGACTGAGACAGGGAAATTGCTTTGTCCCACGCTAGTGCGTCTTCAGTTCAAACCTTAACGTCTGTTGGAGAACGGGATAGGTAAGTTAGGCCTTTACCCTATAGGAAAATTTCCCTATCAGCCTTAAGAATAGGTGGTCCTAAGGTCCCTTTTTCCTTCCTACCTGTCTCTTGGCGAATGTTTTTAACAAGAACGTGGACACCTGGGGGACTGTTTTTGACCTAGGCTCGGTCAGAGAACTTCAGAGAGAACCAAGCTTTCGGAGAGATAACACGTCCAGTTGGACCTCTTCCCCCTTTCCTTGTCTATTATTCTATTAGTGAAGTGAAGAAACAATTGCAAGAACTCCACGTCGGTCGTTGATGCGCACAACGTTCGTCCTAAGGTAAAGTCGCTTTTTGTTCAAAACTTCGCCCATTCTTTTATCTTTTGTTTTCTGTATTTCAAATTTCCTTTGTTCCCCCTTCAGCCACCACTTACGGTATATGTGTTCACGAAGTCTAGATTAAGCCAAATTATTATGTTGTTAGCTTCAACCCCGTTATTCCAGTAAAATACCTAGGATTTAGGGTAAGCAAAATCAGGTTAAATCTCGATGCTTTTGTATGCCTCGCGTCCGAATGTTTGGGAGAACCGTTGCGTTTAAAATCAAATTCATCTCAAATATTCTTTGTTAAGGTTAATAACCCTTAACTGGCGACCTTTGGCTAATTAACGTCTGTCTTTGAGGTTAACTTTTGGCTTCAAGTGACAGGTTACGTGTAATCTTGGTTTGTAATCTTGGTTTGCAGGGCCGTAAAAATTACGTAAATTGAATAATACATGATCAACCAAGACCCGTCACACGTAACAATATATATATATATATATATATATATATATATATATATATATATATATATATATATATATATATATATATATATATATATATATATATATATATATATATAATTATAGACGTTTGGAAGCCTTGTGAACTCTCACAAGGCATTTTTAAACGAGAATAGACAGAGCTCTACGAAATTACTATCCATTTCATGGACCGCGAGTCATCATTTTTCTCAAATATCTTTTAAACTAATTATTTGATCGAAATGGAACACCTCTCGCTACTTTTTGGTAATATAGTGCATTGCCAAATGGTTTTAGTTAAGGCGTTTACTCTATCGCCAAACTATGCATTGGAACGTCCTTTATCCCCAGCCCGTCCCTCCCTCTCCCTTCCCCTTCCTCATCCCTCCCACAACCCACTTTCCTGGCCTCCTCATCTCCGCCCACCCCCGCTTTCCTGTCTATGGGGGATAGCGGACGTTAGATTGCGTAGTTTAGGCCTGCTGACTCATGCGACTTTGCCTTTAAAAGTCAAGAGTAAACGCCTTAACTAACACCATTTGACAATGCACTATATTAACAAAAATTAGCGGAAGGTGTCTTGTACACTGTGTCAAAGTACCATGTCGATCAAATAATTAATGTGAAAGATATTAAAAAAAAAAAAACAATGACTCGCGGTCCCGGAAATGGATAGATGGCTATTGTTGGAAGAAACAAGTTTTGCAAGGTCGATATTCTGGCCGTTACATGACCAGGAAACCTTACTTCGCTGATTCTGTAAATACGCACCCAGAAATCAGAAATGCTTTATATTCTTGTATGTAGGGGAAATGGTATGTGCTTGTAAAACAGCAGTGGCAGAAGGCAAATCAGATAAGATTAATCAATACACCTAACCGCTTCATTAGGGAGGCTGAAAAACAGAAATCACATGATGGTGACAATGAAGGATCAACCAGCCACAGTTTTACGAATTTGAAACAGTTACGATGGACTTCGGTTATCTACATAAATGATGAAAAGTCTGAAAAATGTGTCTGCTTACCAATGATTGTAAAAGCAATTTAGGAACTATTTTAATTGTCGAAATGATGTCAGACTGGAGCACACAATTTATACTTCTTGAGCTCCAAATGATTCTACCACTGTTCAGAGTATGCTGGCTCACATGTATTTGCAGCAGAGCCAAGAACCAAATGTATAATTGATAAAAACACAAGAAGTTTCAGTATGTTAATACAAACTATTCTTATTAATGTAAAGATTTGCGGTAACGTCTTTCACGGGCTCCCTCCCACCATATCAGCATATTGCCTATGATTTCATTTTCTTAAAACTAATCATAACATGTCCACATAACTATTCTTTAAGAGTTTTCTAATTAAAGTTCAATTTGCCTGAAAGAAATATAAGTACTGTTTTTATGTCACAGCTACTTTAAGGATTAAGAATGAAGGAACAGTGCCTCCACTCTTCAAGGAAAAAGGGAGACATGTCGCGGGCTTGTGATCAAGCAATTATCAGCTGGTTTGATCTATGAGAGAATTCAAGAACTCCAAATAAGAGACACAGAAAGAAGACAAAGCCAATTTATCACGAGTAAAACTACTTGCATCTAACTCTCCGAAAAATGTGGATTTTACACGGAATTCCAGAGAACAAAGAATCCCCTGAAAAATTCCAGATATTCCAATATCGGATTTTAGAACAAGAATTATATCCATGTTACGATGGCATTCGCTTTATTGGAAGAATTCAGTCCGCTATAGAACCTTATGGGTGGAAAGAGGTGCTTGGAATAGTCATTTCTGAATGTGGTAAAAAGCTTTACATGAATAAACTTAACTTGGGTACGGTGTTACTGTAAGAAACTGAAATTACATGGTGTCTGCATAACATGTGAAAAATACATTTTCAAGTTTATTATCAGGCGTAGAGAAACAATGTCATAAGTAAGCTTTCAGCAACACCCCCCCCCCCCCCAAAAAAAATGAAATATAATAGATTATATGTAGAATGTGTTAACTTTAGGCTACAAATAAAAAATATATATGTCTTTATAGATGTTAAATTTTCATCAAAATATCAGAAGGCCACGGGAACAGAAGCTACCGTTAAAAATAAATTCTATCAAATACGCAATAATTTTATCTATATTATGATTATTTCAAGCCCTGCTTTTGAATCAAAATGTCTATCTACAATATTCAGGGATATACTATGCAGAGTTGCTAGAAAATTAGAAACTGTATATTTACAGAAATAATAACATGCTTACAGTGTACTTTTGTGCTAAAGTTGGACTGTTGTTCTTTTCTACAAACGCTAGCAGCCTCTAGAGGGTTATTATTAAAAGAGGATAGTTTTCTCCACAAGTATTGAGGAGAGGTTTTAAATGATTCTGGGTAGCCGACATAATTCCTAATTGATAGGCCCATTAAAGCATTTGGTATTTGGACAAACATTTCCTATTTCTATTGCTCCTGCTAAATTTCTGAAGAATGTATTGATCTTGTCAGTCAGTAAACGCAATTAATGTAAAAAATTTATAATATATATATATATATATATATATATATATATATATATATATATATATATATATATATATATATATATATATATATATACAGTATATATATAATTCAAAATATTGCATTAAGCCTATCAGACAAAGAGAGTTTTGTAGATGAAGCTTTGCTGCTTCATGTTTAAGAAATTCATTACAGTTAACTTTGAATAATGAACACCAGCTGAAGTAGCAATTTGCATATGGCATATAAAATGCTACATTTTATTGCAAACATTGTAGAAAAAAAAATATTTTATGTGTTTATATGTTATTTAGAGTAAGAAGTTTCAAATGTTTTTCAAACACAATAGATCATTTCACGAAATTAAACAGTCCTCATTATCATATTTCTGAATGCTGATGCTTGTATCCCCCGAATAGCATGTACTCATTAAGGATGCAAGGTGCATAGAGTCAGATGCATAATTGGAAAGACTATGAAATTGCCTATTCATGAGATGACATATACAATCTACCTGCCTGATTACTCGCATTCCAGTATCATGATGTTTCCAGTAAAATTGGTCACCTTTAATTAAACACAATACACCTGTTAATGCCCATTCAACTTCCTACTACTGATTCTACTTTAGATGAAATCTCTGCGCAAAAATCTTGAATAGGTTCCATGCGTGGATTAGGTGATGCTGACAGAGTAACAGCTTCATTGCTAAACCAGTGCAAACAAATGCTCCTACACAAATTACAATAGCACTGGAAATCTCGAAAGTGACACACGACCGTTAATTAACATCAATTTTTACGATTTTAAGGTGAAATAATTATTGTATTTCTAAACTTTTCCTAGTTTTTTTAATTCAGTTTTTATTTATCCTCTAAAAATACAGATTTGCCAAACCACATCCAATGTTTTTCTCTATACTTTTACAAGGCTAACTTAAGTTCCAATTGTGAACTGACGATAGTTTACATCATTGTAATTTTATCCGAATGTCAAATTTTACTATTGCTTTCCAACGTACTCTTGCAACCCTCTGATTCTGTCCTGGAATTCTATCTACTAACCGTTCCGTCACTGGCTTCAGCAAATGCATAGCCCTCCCTTTCCTAAAATCCTCTTTACCAAACTACTATTCAACACCTCCTGAATTACTCAAAGGCATTTATAGATACATACATATACGATATTATATATATTATCCTATATCACAGATTCCCTAACCCCATTATCAGACTTCTAAAGCACTTTGTTGCCATAACTAAATATATGTTGCTACTTAAATCTTTCAAATGGCTATTACTGTAAAATAAATAAATAATGATGTTCTCTTCTACAAAATCCCATTGTTCTTCCCATATCTTAGCCTCGGCCATTTGAAAAAACCGTGCAACTCTGGTATTCATCAGATTGGACATCAGTGAATGTCACACGTACCCCTCATAATAAACGAGTGTGTAATATTCCTAGTACCCTTCACAATGATCATATATGAAGTGAATAAGAAATGAAAAAGGACTGCAAATTTAAAGAATAAATTTTGACATAAAAATTAATATACCGTTTCAAATAGAACCGTTTTATTTAATTGCCAAACCGTAATATTAATCGGTTTGTTAATTGCAATTTCAACTTCACAGCGCTTATGACTTACATTGATTCATCACAGTCAAAAGCATATGCTCGTGCTTTTGGTTTCCTAGCCGAGGTAAACCAAAAATAAGCTGGAAAAACTTTGTATTGGTTATACAACAGAGTAATAGTTCAAAACCGTGTAAATTTCGATCTGTATACATTGCGATTGCGCCGTTGCTAGTAAACAGCTCCTTGGTTAAATGCTTACACGTCTGACCAAGAACTGGAATCAGTCTTGTGCGAACATTAAAATGACTTCGAGGTACCAGCTTTGTTTTCAGTATGCTTAACAACATAATAACCTTCAGAACTGTACACGTAAAAAACAAGTCTTTTACCATGTCTGTTTTGTATCAATTCATTATATGCATTCAAGTAAATCTCAACACATTATCCTGTGCAAAGTAGGCCATGTCGCGGGAAACGAAAGAGAGAATTATAACGTCAAAGAAATTCAGTACTTAAACTGAATGCACGCTGTTACACTAAACGTATGATGAGTTCGTTAATAGGCTGTAATGGTAGAAGCACAAAACCAAAAAACAAAAAATGAGCTTTTATCTTATTTTTTTTACCAGTATTTTACACGATTTATTTGAGTTGAATTCCGGTTTAGCAGCAAAACAAGCTTCACCGTGTTCAGAGGAACATTTATACACTTTTTTTTTTTTTTTGCGACAGCAAGATACCAGCGAAATTAGTACGCCTGCGTAACCCGACCAACGTATGATCCATTACAGTATTGCAAACCATGATTTACAGATTTCCCTTCCTACCTATGATACAGACGACATTATGAAAGTATTTAGGTTCAGTGGCTACAGAGACCATAGAGAATTCATATCTCAAACGTAGGGGTGTCTGTGTTACAACAAAACAAGTTACCGTATTTTAAACATTCTCTGTAATTTTTTTTTTTATAAACAATGCAGAAATGAAAATTTTTCTTTATTGTACTAATTTCTTGATATAAAAACCATTTAAATCATGGTCATTGTTTGCTTATTTATTTATGGTTAATATTGCCAATAATAAAGTAAAATATGAATCAGATTTACATATCTTATTTGAAGATAAATGGTTTATTAAGGAGCCTCCTATTTTCACCTATTTTCAAACTCATTTTATTGATAATAACGTAATTCAATAGTTTCGTAACGATTTCGAAGTAGTTTTGTTAAACGATATGCACCAATGTGCAGAAATAATCACTCAAATAGTGGAAAAGAGCAGTGGCAGTAAGGGATTTTGATTTATGAGAAAAGGAGTACACCAACTATAAAAGACAAACCACACACACACACACAGAGAGAGAGAGAGAGAGAGAGAGAGAGAGAGAGAGAGAGAGAGAGAGAGAGAGAGAGAGAGAGAGAGAGAGAGAGAGAATTAGTACCGTCAACGGTTCTCTAAAGGGAGAGGGAGAGTGAGAGAGAGAGAAATTTATCACTGCCTCAACGATTCTCCATATATTCAGGGTCTCCAAGACTACCAAAGAAAATTTAGTACATAATATTACAAAACAGCGCAATATATATATATATATATATATATATATATATATATATATATATATATATATATATATATATATATATATATATATATATATATTTGCAGAGGTACGCTCAGTATGAAAGCAGCTTTTATATATACTGAATAGCATAAGAATGAAAGAAAATGTAAAAACAAATTGAATTTTTTCCATCTATAATAATCACTTTTCAAAACGAACGGCTACAAACTTTTTTTCGCCTTGCTAATTATTCTAAATGTTTAATCAATGACATATTCTTTGGGTCATCCAAATGAAAAAACCGCAGTATTTGTCGCAGTTCTCATTTTAAAAAATAACTCGAAAAATAGCTAGAGAGCTTGACACAAACCCTAAACTGATCGCATAAACGTTTTAAGGCATTGGGTATGCATGCTTATTTCTATGCAATCAGGCCACACTTCTCCATAATTAATGAATTCATAGAATACGAAAATTATCATACTGAAATTTTGGCCTACATGGCGACCCCCAGGTTACCCAGTATTTAAAGGAGAACCTCTATCCCTACTAAAGCATAGCGATTACTGGGTTTCTCTTGGGGGACAATCGTTATTCTTTTAGATATATGTAGCAGCCACGGGCTCAAATGTCACAGCAGGTTGATAAGTAAATCACATCCCAAGTTCGTGAGACTAAGCTTTCTATGATTTCGTGGAATTGGGTCAGATGAATCGCATCAGTGTCAAAGTAAAAGGTTATATAGAGGCATTACAATCCGTCAGTTTTAACCATATGACTATACAAGACATCCCAATTTAAACGCTGATGCACTACAGACCTATTGCAGAATTACATGGCTATTCAAATGTTGATTCTTAAACCCAGTGTAATATAAAAGACACAGCCAGAATGAAGTTGCCTGTTGCGTAAAATCCCCAATCGAGGGATTATTATTTGCAAAGAACTTAATTTGAAGAGAATTAGCGTTCCATTTTTTCTGCTATTGGATGCCAACAAATTAACCTCATACCTTAAATTCCAAGCTTCTTTTAAAATTCATATCTTCATGTACTTTAGGCTTAAAAATACATTCCTAGTATCATACAAACGCTGTTATATAACTACGTATAATATAACACTCCATGATTTTTTGTTATAAATAGGAAAAACATAATGTCCTCAGATTCTCTCTCTCTCTCTCTCTCTCTCTCTCTCTCTCTCTCTCTCCAATATCTTGGACCATGTCGAAAGAGCAATTTGTATCCTGATCACATCGTGACAAACGATAAGATTACCATCCAATAAATGGCAGAACATGTACGTCTGAAGCTGGCTTAATGAGCCCACTTCAGGTCTAAATTATGAAATGATCTGTATGTGGAATGGGTGGTATATATCACGGACTGGAAGCGTGAGGTTGAATGGGAGACGCAGGATATATATTGATTCCGCTTACTGATGGGTCTTGTGAGGCGTGCGGCTGGAGCACCGGCAGAATTTAAGATCGGTATCCTATGGAGGTTGCATTTCATACATGCACACCACATATTAATGGCCAAAGAGAGGGAAAGAGAGCGAGCATAAGTAAAGAGTGATGCTTCTCACGTTGGAATTTTCATAGTTTTGTTCTTTTTTTTCCGCTTTCCCACCCAACTGATTCATCATACATATCATGTAATGCAGTCAGCACGATGTGTATATATTTACGTTCTAAAATTTGGGCTCTTAAATGGAATTTTGGTGATTCTCTTCCATCTACGAGTATTTCTTAATTTTTGTATTCCATATATTTGAAGTTATTACTGTTTAAAATATGAGGCTGAGTCTCTCGAATATCCTTTACAGGTTCTCTTTACCTAGAATTTAGTGAAAGAATAAGAATGGAAACTCAGGTTATGAAAGATTGAATTAGATGTTGCAATCTTATGGACTGCAACTGTATAGGCAAATGAGATTATATAATATTCTAATGAGATCTGTTTTGCTCTACGGACATGTATCATTCAACGACAATGGAATTACATCTGGAAGGTCTGTCCGATTTTAGGATAACGTTTAAGAAGCATATTATAAGCCCAATGGCAGGATAAAGTGAGCAATAATGACTGGGAGATGAGATGGTTTTAATATTCCTAGCACCATGGTGGTTACCCCATCATTTAACACTAGAGTGGCCAAGCAGTCATTTTGACTGCTTTTGGAAATAGAGACGCTTTGCATGGCTTAACTATCATCGTTATTGAGTTAATACATCATGACTTTTCCTAACTTATTGAGTAGTTCATTATGCTAAAAGAATTTATGAACGTAAAAAATGAAGAATGATATTAGATAAAAACCATAAAAAATAAATATATATAAAAATTTTATATTTAAAATATATACTTAATATATAAAATAAATACGACAAATCTTTAATAAATATACTAAATTATATCTCATTAAAAGATCAGATTCTCTCAGATAACCCATAAGTTTGTCTACCTCATCATCATCATTTAAAATTTCTAAAGCAGCCTTGAACCGAGCCCGTAAAGAAATTCCACCTCAAATAAAGTCATGGAAAGGTCAGCTGTATGATACACATTTGCTGAGGAATAAGGATACAACATTGAGAGTATACCAAAGCAAGAAAAACAAGACAGTCTGTATACTCAGTTCACTTCATCGTAGTGTTTCAGTAGGAGATGGACAGAAGGAGCAGCCAGAAACTGTTGAGTATTATAATGCAACCAAATTTGGAGTAGACGTACTTGACCAAACGGCACGTAATTATTCCACAAGGTGCCCTTCCAGACGTTGGCCTGTACATAAATTTTACAATATTCTCGATCTGGCAAGTATTAATGCATGGATATTGTATTCAGAGGTCACAGGGGAAAAACTGAGCCGTCGTGATTTTAATCTTGGATTAGCAGAGGAATTGGCAGATTCTTTTACAAATTGAAAGATGGCTGAAAGTGACGAACATTCTGATGAGACTGTGGAAGTGGTTAGTAGTAAATCCAATAAGAAACGGAAGCAATGCCAGATCCGCACGTGCAAAAACAACAAAAATAACATAACAGTTATGACCTGCAAAAAATGTTGGAAATATGTGTGTGGAAAATGCACTGCTGTAACTAAACAAATTGTATTTTGTAAATTGTGCAAGAAGTAAGGATAAACGTGTTCTCCATCATAGACCTAATATTTTTTTGTCCTATTCGTATCTGCAGTTTTAATAACTGCTGTATATTCTATGCAAAACAGCAAAAATATTTCTAAAAATCAATATGGATGTTAATTTTAATCATTGTTTGGCTAATACCAAGTGAAACCTAAACAATATTGGAGACAGGTTTCCCATAATATATACATTTTTTTGCTTTGAAATTTTTAAAACTCTTTGCTATTATTGTATATTTTCATTGAGAGGAACAAAACGGGAAGTTGACTTTTATGAAAATGCAATATCATAAAGGAAATAAATAAGACAATGATTTTTTTTTCATTCCTATAGCAGTCGAGACTGGAAAAATTTGTATGTAATATGAACAGCACTCTGTGCACTACTTATAAACTATTTGTACACAGCCTTATCATGTAATTCTTCTCTCATTTCCATCTTCTTCTTCTTCTTTTGACGTGTTTTTTCCATTTTTTGTATAGGGTAAGCACGGTGCCTTCTTTTGAAGGACTTTGATTTGGCTTTGGGGTAGACCATAGTCTCAATCGGCTGCCCTGCCTGACATCGCTTAGTAGTGCATGTACATGTAACGTACCAAATCACCAGCTCCCTTTCTCCCAGCAGCGTCCTCTCTCATTTCCATGTAAGACGTATACTAACTGATATAAAGTCGCAAGAGAACTACTAGACTAATTTTATTGGGAAATTAGTTACTTTCCTATAAAAGCAGTCAAATTGACTGCTCGGCCGTTCATGGTAGGTGTAGGACCTCGGTCCTTCTGGTGGTAAACCGCAAAATGCAAACGAGAATGTTGCTCTAGACATTAGTCGTATATCTGTATGCTAGCCTATACATTGCATATATAAAAATGGAATTGCAATAAATCTAATTCTCGTACACGCATTTTATTATGCTCATAGTTTTGATGTGGGATAATCAAAATGTACATACACACACACACTCATACACATATATACATACATGTAAATGTATGTATATGTGTAAATAAGTAAAAAAAAAATAATATATATATATATATATATATATATATATATATATATATATATATATATATATTCTCTCTAATGGTTTATGTATGCTTTAATTCCTTAGTAGTTTTGAGATAAACCATGTACCATTACTTAGCGTACTCTTCAGCTGGTTATCGAATGCATAAATTGAAGGTAATGGAAGCATTTTAAAGACAGCATTAAAGTTATTTCACAATCGATTATAAGGTGTTCGCAGGGTTCCTACATGTAAACATTTTCTTTGCTCTATACCATAGATTGCCTGCAATTTCTTCCCAATAAGCATTAAATTTAAGTTAAACTAAGTAACGTCAACGTTATCCCATTTTTCTTACACTGTAGATTAACAAGATCGAAACATGTCCTTTATGGTAACAGATACATATTACCTGACCTGACAGGGGCTTCATGTTAGCCAAGACTCGGAAGTTCACCTAATCTACAGTGATAAGAAACAATGCAGAAACCACCCTTTGGCCGTCAAAGCCATTTCAGCCCTTCTGTCGCGACCTAATGGCATCGTTATACGTCATTACTTCCCCTCCTTTCCCCCATTAAAATATCATTAATCCTGCAATCATCGAAGGAACTGGATAAATAGAAGCTTTAAGTTTTATTCTACTCTTTTAGTTTGATCTCCGACAACTCTCATTGCTTGTTTAAATTGCTCAAGATATATATATATATATATATATATATATATATATATATATATATATATATATATATATATTAGATATATATATATATATAAAACGAAAGCCAAAGGAAAACATTATGGATAATGGAAGCTCCTTAGGTTTCGGGGAGATCCTTATCGATTGTACATTGTGAGGATATCACCTCATTCATCTCTCTCTTGCTCTCTACTCTGTACTGTATGTTAGCTGATTAAAAGCTTTTATCTTTTCTTCACCTGTGGGATACATGGCATTACTTCATTCTGCGTTACTGGTTCCGATTTCAACCATGATAAATAAAGGTTTGGCATTTGGGTCCTTTGGATATGCAGTATGCCAAATGAATGTCATTTATCTCCTCAAAGCACAGCATATGGATAATCCGTATTTGGTCATAAGGACCCAGTGAATTAGGGCGAAAGAGATTTATTTAAAAAAAAAAAAACTTTATTGGTACAAATGAAATTTTTTACATGCAATGATAGGAACATGTCAACATGTTAAACAATGCAAGGAAAAGAAAATGGCAAGACTGGGTACTTAGAAATTGAAGGGAAAGGCATTTAAACGAAGCAGGTAATGGGGGAAAACAGGCAATGGAAGGGTCGAAGCGTCGAGGGAAACAAGCCAATTAAGCATAACAAAAGGTTGGAATTCTTAATTTGTACGTCGAGAACACAACATTCACTGGTCACACATTAAACTAAGGAACATTTTGGAACTGCTGCATCACTGCTGACACTCTGCTATGCTGTCAGTATCATCAATCCATTTACGTTATAATAATGCCGCCGAAATTCTATTGGTGTTGATAGCTACGGTATCAATATATTTCAGTAATTAAAACCTAAAATTTTGGTAGAGTGGTATACTATCTATGGAATGTATCTATAATAATAATAATAATAATAATAATAATAATAATAATAATAATAATAATAATAATAATAATAATAATAATAATAATAATAACCTACGAAGACCAATGGAACTAATCAAAACTAATTTTAACCAAGTAAAAGATCTGCCGTTCAGCGCAATCGAGTTTTCTGTACAGCGTATAATCAAGGCCACCGAAAATAGTTCCATCTTTTGGTGGTCTCAGTATAATGCTGTAGAGCCGCGGCCCATGAAACTTTAACCACGGTCCGGTGGTGGCCTGTCCTATATAGTTGCCTGAGGCACGATTATGGCTAACTTTAACCTAAAGAAAATAAAAACTACTGAGGCTAGAGGGCTGCAATTTGGTATGTTTGGTGATTGGACGGTGGATGGTCAACGTTCCAATTTGCGGCCCTCTAGCCTCAGTAGTTTTTAAGATCTGAAGGGGGACAGAAAAACTAAGTGAGGACAGAACAAAGTGCGGACGGACAGACAAAGCTGGAACAATAGCTTTCTTTTACAGAAAACTAAAATTATATCCATATTTACAAATAAAAACAAATTGTTACCTCACTGAATCAAAATCTCTATGAAAATCGATTTTACTATCGTCTTTCTTCTGAAATGTTCTTGCAGGTTAGTTTCCACTACGTGAACTGTAACACTGAATAACTTTCTAGGTCTGAGAAAGCAAATTTCAATTATTTATGATGAAACACGGGTTTTGGGTAGGTGAATCCCCACAATACTTTTATAACGTAAGGACCAACAGTTACTATGCAAAATCAACCGTAAACATTGGAGATGGTCATTATTCTAAAATAAAGTGAATTGTTTTTGAGAAATTATATCAAAACAAGAGGCTTTGTACGAATTTTCGTAAAGGACAGTGCGCTATAGTGATTAAGGAAAAAATGTTGAAAATCCGATAAAGATTCCCTTCCAAGCCCTCCACATTTTTATTTGTATCGACTTTTACATAATATGATATAAGGCTGATCAACTACAGCTATTGTTCTTTGGTTTTCATCCCCTCTGTTTCCACGTACTGACCACCACCTACACAATTCACCACTACTGCCAGTTCTCCGTTGGGTGTGTCGGTAGAGTTGTCGCCTAACACTCGCTAGGCCCGAGCTCGAGTCTCCGGCCGGCTAATGAAGAATTAGAGGAATTTATTTCTGGTGATAGAAATTCATTTCTCTCTATAACGTGGTTCGGATTCCACAATAAGCTGTAGGTCCCGTTGCTGGGTCGCCAATTGGTTCTTAGGCACGTAAAATAAGTCTAATCCTTCGGGCCAGCCCTAGGAGAGCTGTTAATCAGCTCATTGGTCTGGTAAAACTAATATAAACTTAAATTTTAACTACTACTGCCCCCACAAGCACAAGAAGTTTTCAGAAAATAGACGAAGACCTCTAATTAATCTCGATAATAAGGCAAGTGTGCTACTGTTTACCCGCGAGGGCAACTTTATATCTATCTATCTAGAAAAAAGTGATACTTATCCGAGAGAGAAATGTTTAGTGGAACATGAAAACACAGCAAGAAAAGTACCAAAATGGTTAATAATAAAATGGACAAAACTTCTCGTAAAATCAAAATAAAAATCCACAAATCCTTTACGCAAGTTTCAGCAATAACAGTCCTCATGGCGTACTTTTTTCGTTGCAATGGAAATCCTTAAAAGAATAAATGATCAAATTGTAGTTTCCTGAAACCTGATTAAGTCTTTCCTGATGCAATTTCCGATTCTGTCATTAAAGAAATAAATACGCCTTTCCAGGAGGAAAATGAGCTCATTAACCATTATATTACTCACCAACTCAGAGAGAGGAAAATGTGATTGCCCAAAAGTTCCACCTGCAGTACATTTGGTCGGGGAAATAGGAAACAACCCTTACCGCCTCTTTTTTTTATTGCCGTGGATGACTTGACTTCCAAAAAAGCCTAGCGAACTATTACGTAGTTTTGCAGTATCCTTCCTCGAAACGCAAAAACAGTTTTGCTTGTAGATGTACTTTAAGTACATAAGGTGAGTCTTCAGCTGTATGTTGATTATATATATATATATATATATATATATATATATATATATATATATATATATATATATATATATGTGTGTGTGTGTGTGTGTGTGTGTGTGTATGTGTGTGTGTGTATGTGTGTGTGTGCGTGTGTCTATGCGTGTGGCAATACCAGACCTGACGCTCATCAACGAAAGCCGATTAGAGTTTTCCGTAATTGGTTATAGGCAAGCGCTTCCTCTAAATGGAAAAGGATAAAAGAAAAAAAATGTAACAATAAAGCTGGACGAATTGAAGTGGTTGATATGAACCCAGATCCATGATCTGAAAGAAACCATTAACGAAGGAATTCGATCCGTTAATCGAGCTGTGTAGTAATCCACGCAATGGGGATTTCATAAATGGGACATCCGGCGATTCATTCTTGATGCCATTAATCACCTCATGGAAATATGTGCGATAGGAAAAGGTGAGCTTAATCTCCTCGTTATTTACAGGTGAGCTTAATCTCATCGTTATTTACAAAGTTCCAAGTTGAAAAAAATTTTTAAATGGGAATTATAGTTTCTTTTCTCATCGATTAATGGAATCTAAAAAGTCCAAAGCTCTTTATATTGGCTGATAGCGACCAACATTGCATACGGCATTATTTTTTGTTTTTCTTTGTCAAAAACAGAAACGAAAGTTGCAAACATATTCCAAAGCTAACACTTGGAGGTTTCTTGAACGTTACACTTGCTCCTTTGACGAGAACGCGGCTTTTTTTTTTTTTTTTTTTTTTTTGCTAATCTTAAAAGCTATTTTATAGATGTTATGGCGTCTTGATATACTTCTTGTGGGTCTATTTACGTATCAAAGTGCATCACAGAAGAATAAACGCACACTGTACATTCCAAGTGTTGTACTATTAAAGCATAGAAGTTTCAATAGGGTTTACTGAAGAGTTCTTGAAAAGCCAGTATCATTTCGAGTGGGTAACGGTACCAAAATCCTCTCCATCTACTGTAGACAGCCGATATTCATTGGGGCAAGGGAATATTTGGGATACTTTGTTTACCAAAATTTACTGTCTATCTAATAACTTCATCAATGAATGAGAAATCACCCACTCATTCGAATTTGGCGGCCAGTAGCCGAGAATAAAAATAACATACCAAATGCGGAGGAAGTTTTGAACGCTTGATACAAAACAGAAACTATATATATATATATATATATATATATATATATATATATATATATATATATATATATATATATATATATAATATATATATATATATATATAATATATATATATATATATATATAATATATATATATATATATATATATATATATATATATATATATATATATATATATATATATATATATATATATATATATATATATCTCGACCGAAAATCAACGATTTTGAAGTCACGATAGTATAGTTATTTATCAAGCTATGATCTTACATTTTCTAAACTGAAGCTAATTATTATTTATGCGTATGTAACAATTAAAAAAAATATTTTTGCGATATATTTGCAAATTTCTTTTGCTAAATTTCCCAATTTATGCACTAAAATATTTTTTTCCAATGGCTTTATGGCAAAAGATCCCAGAGATATTCTTTGTATTGCTACCTTATAAAACTTTAAAATGTTGTAAAATAATGATGCAGAAATTCGCCCCAAACCTAAATTGCTTTTTATTGCCTTTTTCAATAAAAGTTCCAAATTTTTACAAAAATACTGTCATGCAATTGATAAACATCAATAAAATCAATATACATAATGAGACGTGTGTCAGTAATGATCCTAACAAACCTGTGAATAATGACTGATGAAGAAAATGGTCATTACTGGACTAGAAATTCCAAAAGAAATATCTTTATCTCACACGGTAAATAAACAGTGATAAACATGGAATATGATACTAAATCTTAACAAAACTGTAAACAACGATGAAGGTAAAGGTAATGGTTAGAAATGTAAAAAAAAAAAAAAAAATCCCAGAAAATTAATATGCTCACGCCTAGGTATAAACATCAATAATTTGAAGTGTCATTAATAAACCTCACAGACTTGAATAATGATTAAAGATAAACACGTATGTATGAAGAAATGACGGATGATGGCAAAAAATAGTTGTACTCACCAAAATCCTACTAGCTCTTGTCTTGTTTATTATTTTTGTAGAGTAGTTAGCTGCGTCATTCCTTCGATAAGCGGGGGCCATCAACAATTAGCGGGTGGAGGCCGGCAATTGTGAAAAGTCAACATCACAATCTGAGCTCCTGGTACGTCGACGTGACAGAAATCAGAGGACACAGCATCCTGTGCTGTAAGGCCATGGCGACACATGCCCAGTCGTCATCGCAATCTTCCTGGTACTGGAAGCCCTGGACCGTTTTCCAGCCCGTGCCTTTGGTACTTGTTCGGGGCGAAAGAAATCTGTTCCAGCCAGTTTCCCATCGACATTATCTGTCGTGAGCAGCTCAGTGTTGCGGGCATCCTTCTTAACAGGGCGAAAACCGACATTATAACGGTGATTGTGAATCTTGCCGCAATATTTTAACTTCACCACGGTGACATCAGACCGACTGACATTGATCTAACCGAGGTATTTTTCCTACAATGCCCCGATGCTGAATTGAGACTCCAAACGCTGCTGGTTCGAGGTATGTTTTCGGGTATGGTGCCTTGCCCAAACTGGCTGAATTTGCATGTGTCATTTAAGACCAGTTATTTCCCTGATGCCACGGTTCATGCCCTTGAGGTCCGTTATTTATTGCTGTTCGCCCTCCAAACAGCTTTTCCATAACAATTTGGGTCCTAATAGCAGCTGCTGCATGACTGGAGAGGAAGGCAGTTTTTCATTGTTATTTCCGGGCCCAAAAAGGTAACTTCTTGCTGCCTTCGGCCTTGGATTGCTTACTAAAGATGGCTTCCCTGCGAATACTTCTTTAAAGCACGCGGCCTGCAAGTTTAAGTACCCCTTTGGCCAATACGCCTTGAAGATCGCATTAATCGTCTCATCCTTCACTTTGGAAAAACACTCGTCCTCGCAGTGTTACAGGGGAGGCCGACCGACCTTGTCAGGAAGTGTTCTTGGTAACAATGTTCTGAAAGTTTAGAACAGAAAGGCCAAGGTACTCTTTTTTTTTTTTTTGTTTTCTTTCAGTACCATTAACAGACCATGTTTCTGGTCGAGTAACCCTTTGTCTTCCCGTTTCCCGTTGTGCAAGTGATCAGTCTCATTAACAAAATGTTCCAGTTAGGAGCACTGGCTTCAAAACTTGTACACAAGCATGGGACTGCTAGTAAAACAAGGGGATGGATCATCACAACCTGTATCACTATCACTGTAATAAGGATGCACCCACTCGTCGTGTGAGATGTCACTGGGGCTATATATAATCGTAATAATAATGGGATGTTGTTCTTTTTCTTATTATACGGCTAGTTTCATCTTTATTTTTCCCCTGCCTCTTCTCTATATTATCACTGCTTTCGTCTTTACCCTCACCCGTTAAGCCACAATGATAACACTAACACCAATATCCATTACCGGAAAAGGCTCTTCATCACTATCACCATCATCTAAATACGAAACATCTTCCAAAATAGCTTTACTTTAACCACACAAACCACCACAAACAGCTCTGTTGCTTTTTTCCACATTATCCAGGGACGGTTCGGCCACACTGAACACTTCTGTAGAGTCTTCGATGTCTTAGCTCATTATAGCGGTAATATGTCACTCGGTGATTAATAATACTAACGATAAGAGCGATGAAGTTGTTTATTTACGGAGTAATCTCGTGCGCGCCGCAAATGCTGAATATGAGCAATGATTGGCTTACTCACCACTAGGCGCAAATATAGTCTCAATAGTAAGGTACCCTTACAACGGCCCTCCAGGAACAATGCGTATAACGTCAATTTTCGATGAAAGGCATCACATATTGCTTTTCCAGAAACATGGTACTTATCGATCTTTAATATATATGTGCGTATATATATATATATATATATATATATATATATATATATATATATATATATATATTTCATATTATACTGTTGTATTACAGTAACAGACATTCATATACGGTATATAATTTATATATATATATATATATATATATATATATATATATATATATATATATATGTGTGTGTGTGTGTGTGTGTGTGTGTGTGTGTGTGTGTGTGTGTGTGTGTGTGTGTAAGCAAAGGGTCCAGATTTGTTGTTTCCTTTTGGTTTTTATTGATTAGAACATATTTACGAAATGTAAAATTTACATTTGTAGGTTTAGAAAAAAAAGGTTCTTGTAAATATCATTAAAAGAATTATTAATGACGAAACAAAGACTTTTTGGGAAACCATTCATGAAGTACATTTACTTGTGCCATTCATTTATTTTTTTATTATCGATATTATGTTCAATTGCAAGCCTTGGCTATCGGTTAACGCTTCGATATAATGAATCGCGAAATTCTCCGTAATCTGATAACTGAATAAACAACAGAAGTAATTTTGAGAGACAACCTATTTCTGCAAATCTCGTAAATAACTTGTTGCTTTACTCCCTGGGTTTAATTTAGGGAAGTTCGAAGACAATCTGTTCCTAATCAAATAAACTTCGCCTTCAACATGGTTCATTTAGATGCCGTCTCCCCTATCTCAATACTTTAGACCCGGTTCACACACGGCGGTTGTAAAGTCAGTGACAGAGCGCAGAGTTAAGTGTCTGTTCAGGTGACTGTGAGGATTTGCCTGCACTTCACGTCGAAATGGGGACTACGTTATAGTCGTTTTAACACCAAGTTTTTCATTGATGAAGTTAACGTCCAGCCACCTAGGGCATGATATCAGACGATTTTAAGGACAAAATAGCAAATATATACTGTATACCTATATATATATATATATATATATATATATATATATATATATATATATATATATATATATATATATATATATATGTATATATATGTATGTATGTATATATACAGTATACATATGTATATAAGTATATATATATATACATATATATATATATATATATATATATATATATATATATATATATATATATATATATATATATATATATACATGTGTGTGTGTGTGTGTGTATCTTGCCTGTATTCGTGGACGAATAGGCATCGTTATACAACCCAACCGACAAGGAGTTATAGCCACATCATGGCGCCATACCCCTTAGGTGGAAGGTATCAAACAGGAAATTATTTTGCTAGTCGTTATGAAGACCCTTTTATTCACTTATAATTTCCATGCTGATCATCATAAAGATATGTGATCTGAGAAAAAAATCCTAAAAACCTTAAATGTTTCAATTGTAAAATAACGTTGAGTAACAAATACTAGCTTTTACCGTTATATATCAAGTACTGTTGAATATAGTCTATTTAAGCTCCCCATCTAGCTTCCCTGCAAAAAAGTTTTCGTTAGCCATTCATAACAAAATATTCAAGGAATTTCCTTCTGTACCTTAATTAAGAAGAGGCAGTCAATATTTACCGATATAGTTAACCCCCCCCCCCAACAAAGATGTGCATAAGCGAAGAAATGAACTGTTATTCTAATAATTGACTATTTGTCTTAATTGCTATTATTTCATTTCTGTGATATGTAAATTTTTTATTTCATGTAATAATTCTTAGTGTACTGCTAAAATGAAATGATGTTGTCTTGGGTCTCTGGTATAGCCATAGACTTCTACCACAGTTCTGGTAGCCCATAATCATTTGTACAGTAAAAGTAAGGTAGGGGACTTGGGATATAGAATAAGTCTGCAGTCTCCTTAGTACCATTATACATATTATACATGAGTATGACAAAATAGCATTATTCACTTCTCATTTTCCACATAGCCACAAAAGTTCCCCGTTGATATTGAGACTTTATTGAAAGTTGAACTGGTATTTCCTAAATGTTAGCCTCTAAGACCCAGAAATCATCTTGTAATTTTACTGTAAAGGGCTTTGCTGGGGGCATGACCAAACTATCTAACAACTGGTGAAGAATGAGGTTAAAGTTCCCTGATACTGGAACAACTGTCGTAACAGGGTAGGAAACATACACTCATGAAGTTTAGAAAGAATTCAGATAAGACTTAAAACCATATTTGAGGGGATGCGAAAGGTCTTGGTCTAGCTTCTGATATGATAGCCAGTAATAAAGTAAGTATAGCTTAGTTTTACCAGACCACTGAGCTGATTAACAGCTCTCCTAGGGCTGGCCCGAAGGATTACACTTATTTTACGTGGCTAAGAACCAATTGGTTACTTAGCAACGGGACCTACAGCTTATTGTGGAATCCGAACCACATTATAGCGAGAAATGAATTTCTATCACCAGAAATAAATTCCTCTAACTCTTCATCAGCCGGCGGCGGGAATCGAACTCCGGCCCATCGAATGACGGTCCGAAGCTCAACCAACTCGGCCAACAAAGGGCTTAGCCAGCCAGTAATAAAGCTGAACATTTTATGAAGTACGGTATTTAATTTTTTTTTTTTAAGTAAAACAACTTTAGCAAGACAGTCGAGTTTATTTAGTATGAAGGATCTCAAGTATTTAGAAATTCATCCAGAATCGAATAGATATCAGTGTCGAATAGCTGTGACCTTACATTTTCAGTGATTAGTACTCTCCATATTACGTCTTTGTTTTTCATACCAAGCATCATTCAGAACTTTGCACCCTGTACCACAGAAAAATATAAGGTTTTCAAGTTTGTTTGTGGATTTTGATAACATTATACCCCTATTTCACCAGTAGCGTTTGTCATTTCATCTGGGAATGCAGCATCTTGATGACCAGGGAGCGTTTGTGAGAATTTATTCATGAAGGATTGAATGATGCCTAGCCATCAGCTGAATCATTTCAATTTCTTATACTATTTTTCCCATTCAACACTGCCCTTTTTCTTTGCACATGCTTCAAAAACAGTATCTGTGCTGTATGCAATATTAGGTTCATTTTAAAGGATTTTGCTTTTTTTATGTTCATCTGATGCATCTTCTTCACAGGAGTAATCCTGAAAAGACTAAAAATCCAGGGCAATACATCTCATAGATATCGTACCCTTTCACAAATGATGTCTTTTAATAATTAAAACATGTTTTGTACAGAATAGTAATCAATTTCAAGAATACTGCCTTACCCATATTGACCTGTAATAAAGGAAGTTACCAGTACTTTGGGAAAGTTTAGCATCCTTCAGAGTGACTCAACTTATAATTTTTCAGGTATTGTCAAGGAATGGCGACAACGATAAACCAAAGATATAAATACAGATGAATCACTGAAGCCAAGATGATTCATTGTACAGAAACATTATTAGCATCTTATAAAAAAACTTTTTAATCTTATTGTTTAAACATTTCCTGTTCCAATGTGAGACATTCACAAAACTAAAAAATTATTTTAACCACAATTTTTGTAAGATAGTTGCCGAATCCAGCTGGCAGAAGTGTACAAAATTAGCATATTACTGAGCAACACGTTGAAAGAGGAAGCTGATTCTAGGTTTCCTTCCATCAGTGATAATGGATTTTTCCATTTATCTCAGAATTTAAGATTTGCATTACTCATATGGTTTAGAAAAGGAGTTTTTTCAGGGTTCAAGACCACAAGCCTAAAGCAAACGATAATACACCTCGTTATACGAGTGATCGGATGAAAGGGAAAAAATGTTTCAATGAACTTCAACGTTAGCTGTGGAGTATAGGAAATCACTAAGGCAAAAAAAGTACTTTAACAGTTGACATATTTGCACTCAAGAAACGATAGTATTTGTAATCTTACATTTCGATCTGCAATGAAGGATAATTGGGCATGTAACCAGAAGTAAAAGCAGATGGCGGACTTAAACTTGTACGCTGTAGCACATCAGATAGAATCACTAGATCTAGAACTCTCTTCAGATATTTGCACCGTTGAGCAGCAACAAAAAATTACTCTTAAAAGCAAAAGCCAAAAAGCAAGAAGGCAGTATACCAAGCAGAGTGGCGCTGGAAGAAAAAGTTGCATGAAACACGCAGCGGAACACTGAAACTGCACGCTGAAATTCCAGGAAACAGAAAGTTTCAAGATGCCATGCATCGAAAAGTTATAATACATAAGGCAATATCACAACTAATTCAAGAGGCATAAAAGTGACGCATTTTACTTTATCAAACGTAATAATAATACTTACAACAGCGCTGAAAATGTTGCACAGAAAAACAATAGAAAATTTGCATTCAGAAACCTATTTAGAAAAATAATAAAAATATTCCATGATACAATTATAATATATAAACACAAAGACAGCTCGTATGGACGAGCATAGCCCCGGGCTGCAAACGTTTCAGAAATAAAAGTACTTAAAATGTACCTTCTCTTTGTAATGATCAGTGATACGTCTGATCCAAATACCGTCTGCAATGTGCAGCAAAGCGGGTATGAAGGGAAAATAGTCGGAGTCAATAATAATAATAATAATAATAATAATAATAATAATAATAATAATAATAATAATAATAATAATAAATATGAGTTGCTGAAAATAACTAGGATTCTTACAAATGAGCTTTCCATTGCGTTCTTACTTTGCTACAGAAATATAAATGAAGATTTATGTTAACTAAAATTTATTACAAGCTGTATTTGTGAAATTGCTGTGAATTTCCTTATCAAATAAAGCCCTCAAATGACCCAAAACACAGTTAAGCCCAACATTGCGAAATATCCTCATTCATGTTTCGTGGGACGATTGTTTTTTTTTTGTTATTTGTAGTTTAATTCAGTAGTCTATCTATGCTATAAAAGTAATGATTTCATTACAGCCATTGCGCTACGTTTCGGTACTTCTCTTTACCAGGCAAATAGTGGTTCTTAATCGCCTATTATGTTGACGTGAATCGTATATAGACACTGCGTTTGTATGCGGCCTCAGTACGCTTTTCCCGGGTGATTTACATTGCATTATTACATTTTATGTGCTTTAGAAACCATTGCCTGTAGATATTAGGCAGGATTGCATTAAATCTTCATGCATCGGTATTTGAGAGAGAGAGAGAGAGAGAGAGAGAGAGAGAGAGAGAGAGAGAGAGAGAGAGAGAGAGAGAGAGAGATGCAACAATTGTAGACAATCAGAGTCTGTTTGAGAGATCTAAAAGTTAATTTAACGATAATTTTCAAAACTTTCGTCCGCGTCTGTGCTAAGGAAAATTAAATGGGACACTTCTTCTATTCGAGTTGCTGTACACTGCTGTTTTATACACATCAAAAGATAACATTTAAGGCACATGCGAAGTATTAGGTTTGTGATAAGTTTGGTTACTTTTAGGCACGGGTGTTAGACGAGTTTTTTTTTTTTTTACGAATAGTATACTTTTCTTCCTCCAACATGAAACCCTTATTTTTTCTTTTCGTATATTCCCACATTAAACCCAATTAAGCTCTCCTCAGAACTCTTCCCCAACCTCAGTAATTGCCATCTTTCCCTCAGCCTCAACCCCGACGTCGCCCCATCGCCACCATTTCAAAACTATCAGCTCAAAATAAAAATATGCAACGTGATACATCTCTTCACAAAGGACGAGGTATTGTAGTGAATGCAATTGAAGACAATGGACTGAATTGTAAATTTCCAATTTATTTGAGGGCAGAAGTCTCTCATCGTGTAGCGAATACTGATTTTGAAAGCACAATTTTGGCTTTGGTATTTTGAGAGAAATCATATATAGTTTTACTAATGCTGATTCGTCTGAAAAACGATTTGTTGAGCGTGTTCAGTTGCTTGCCTAAATGCGATCAAATCAACGAGTTAGAGATGATATGTGAAAAGGGATGTAAAATTAATCTCTGTTGATGAATGTTTAAATGAAATTTAACTTATATTGTATGGTTATTCAACAAATTTGAGGGTGAGGCCTGAAAATTTCTTCTATACTTTGGCGTGATTGAAGAACACTCGTAATTAGTAGAATTACTATGAAATAAGTTTCTTACAGGTTTCGTATCCTGACGTAAACTAAATAACACCTGTATTCAAGTAATCTAGCACAGAAGAATATGCTCCGATAATATGACATTGAGGTTGAAAATTAGACTTTGTTACCTCATTCTTTAATTTCTTCAACCCTGTAGGCGGAGAGGGCGCATCTCTAGTTACACCCACTTTGTAGTCTTTTACTTTACCTCTATTCCCGCTTCCTTTCTATAATTTTGCTGTCCAACACCTCTAACTGTTAATTCTTAGTGTAGCTTTGGGGTTTTCTCCAGTTCCACCTTTCGGAAATGTACTCTATTTCCTTTATTTTCTGGAACTCTTTGCCTTGCTGTCCAACCCCTCCAACTCCCTCTTTTAATTGTATTAAGCTCCGAATGGCCGAAAGTGACCTAGCGCTTGGCTTAACAGCCTAAATTTCATGATTAGTGAATTTAATCACATTCGGCAGTCTATCGACTTTTACTACTGAAAACTTTATATACCGGATTTTTAAGTTTTATTGCTTGGCTTAGGATTTACTTTGCATTTTTCTAAATCAGTGCAGCCACGAATTTTCGAGGCACTGCTCTACGTTACTATAAGTTATTATAAATATCTGATTGCCTCAGTGATGTGGTTAATGCTTTATTCTGGGGCTTCACTGAGTCAAATTCAGACAAAATTGAAATTGATACACTATTACCACGGCAGTATCTTCCCTACATGGATATGGTATTATCCTCTGACTGACATTCGAAGATTTACATACCACCCACTTAATACTAAACAACACTCTAGTAACACCCACTCCCTCCAGCCACCCAACACTTGGATTTCCTGCCCAGAGAGTCAAAATATTGTTGCCCCTTGGAACAAATATACTTGGAACGGTTAACACCCTGGAGAATTACCCCAGGGAAGTTATGCTCAGGTTACTTGACTTAGCATCCGACTCGTGTATTTTAATATTTAAAATTTTTTTTTTATGTTACTTCTTTATCATTAGTAAAAGAACTATCAAAGTATATTATAACAGGTTGACAATTAGTAAAGTATGTTAACGCAAAATTACTTGAAAATATGAACTTCTATGGAACATGTCTCGTGCTCTAAGCTTTGTTAATATCACTTAAACATTTTCAAACATTTTTCCTTAGTTTAACAGCAGAAATATTACGGTCAATTTCTTTCTACTCTAACTGTTTCACCAAAAGAAAAATCCTAGTCGAGGGATCACAAAAACAATAGAATTTATTGAAAAGCACATGATGTATATATACAGTATTTAATAAATGCAGATGAATGTGTTAATCGGCAAACACATGCATACGTGCACTTCCGTGCACACCCGCACACACATTCACAGGGAAAAAGGTTTTTTCCTGTCCTTCGTCTGCATTCAGTGAAGATCATCATGCAATGCATTCTCAGAATCTTATCTTTTAATATCATTCAATTTTTTTCCTTTTTTTATTTGTTTAGTCAACTGCTCCGTAATATCTCAGGTGGTTGAACAAATTTACATGCATAGGTCTTTAATATCTCTAACTGCTCTTACGAAAATTCAATCTAGATGTGCATTTGGCCAGTATTATATGTCTATGCGCTCTTTCTACCGAGAAAAACACAGTCCAACTTTCCTGAGAAGCAGAAGAGTTTATTTGATTTAATATTGGACTTTACTGACGCTGCCTTCTCTTGACAATGCAAAAAGGACACAGACTCTGCAGAAAGACGTATCTCGTTCTCAATGGCGACTCCTTTCTTTAATACTGTTGTTGACCAACAAACTCTTTGTACAGTCGTCCCTTGCCAACCATCTTTATTCATGTGCTTGGACAATCCCCTTCTCGGAAGGAAATTTTTATGAGAATTTGGATATGAATACATTTCTGTATGGCGAGTGGGATTTACAGTACGTGTTTAACTGAGAAGAGCAATCTCCGTGAACTTCGCAAAGTTTGCAGTATAAAAGTTTTTTTTTATGTTATGAAATATCGAAAACTATACAACGCCTATTTGAAGTGTAGTTGTATACGGTAATCAGATCCACTAGCATAGCAGTCTAAATTCCTAATATTTTATGTCGTCTCGCTTTGAACCGTCAAGGGTATTCACTTAAAGACCAATTGGGCAAAAACTTGGGTGGCCTGCTCATCAAGTATTTTCCCCGGTTTTCAGAGAAAATTCCAATGGATACTGCATTGCACCTTTGACTATTGTAGTCAATTACCTCGCTCACACATGTAAGATGCCATCTAAAAGGGTACACTATTAATTCAACAACCTTTGTAGCCTCGTGATCTCTGGTCCCTCATCCTGGCATCTTTTGAAGTATCAAGATGAGTAATGATATGCTCGATGAGGAAGAGACCACCACTTACTGATGATCATCATTAACTACTAACCAAGATAATCACCAAAACCAGCAGGACCTCCCCATTCTGAATATATCTCTCTTTCTTCTCCTTTTCCCTCCTCAGCCCTTCCTCTTCCTCCCTCCAAACTTAAATCCTTTCTCCCTCCTCCCCATCCCTTGTCTCTTCCTCCAACCGTCTCTGTTCCCGCCCTTTTCTTACCTCAGCCAGAATTCTGAGCACACAGTCAAAGAGACAGCTATTGCCCCACTGCTGAACATTCACAGAGAAACTGCAATTATTCTCAAGGATCAAGCAGCTGTGGATTTCCTGAAGCCCAACGCCAATATTCTACTACTCAATCCAAACGAAAAAGTACACATATCCCACCGCAACCTGCAATTATCTTATAGTGTTGAAGGCTATGCATGTGAGATATAATCCAAAGAACTATCAATGGAAACTACTACAGCCTTCAAAGGACCAACCCTTAATCAAGTATGACTCAGAATATAAGGTAACTTCCTTCCTGAAGTATTGTCAATATTCAGATACCTAAGTTGCAAGCATCATGAACCCCACAGGACTATACACAACATATACTGTATGTGGTATCTATAGCAAAGAGCATGAACGTCAGCAGTCTTTGGAAAAACATGACAGCGGTGGTTTAAGAGTATAATATATAGCCTCTCTCTCTCTCTCTCTCTCTCTCTCTCTCTCTCTCTCTCTCTCTCTCTCTCTCTCTTCTCAGAATATATGTTTAGAATTTGTAGAATTTCTAAAGGGATAATTTATAACAGGACTTCTGTAGGCCTTTACCTAACCAAAAGCAGACAGACATTAGCATTAGGTGGAAGATAAAATCACTTCAATTACAACCAATGAGGAGAAATACAAAATGACAAAAAAAAAAAACCTATTGTCCACTGAGTGGAAAAAGTTTGACTTGACTTTCTTTGTGTCTGACCAAATTTATCCTTCATAAATGTTGAAGCACCAAACCAGCAGCAACCATCAGTGTGTGGGAAATACATCCGAACTTCAGCCTTTACATAATATTAAAATCCTTCCCGTCAACACCTATTTCACTCCGCTACTTCTGTCATCAGCATCCTCACTTCATGAAATCTTGACCTTCACTCAAAAATTCCTTACGCTTTTATTCCTCACTCTTATGAATATTTTCATACGATTTTAGTTATTTTACATTCCCCTCCAAATTTTACCCTCTACATCCTAGTCTTCCCTCGCTACACGAGTCACTCCTATTAATTTTCTTTGTTACTGAATGGTAGCGTTAGACTTAAAAAGGCCTTATCTGCACTTCACACATTCCATCATATCAATAGCATCCAAATTTTCTATTTCACGGTTAAATCATCACTTACGGGTCGGTCCAGGAATAATGCTGGCTTAATCCACCATAACCACAACACAATCACTTTAATTCCGTCCAACCCATGATGCGTCCGCACCTTTCATTAATTAATATTATTATAGGAAGAATTACTACAGTACACAGTCTTTGCCCCATAGTGCAGGAGATCATTCAAATCATCAAAAAAAAAAAAAAAAAAACACACATTAGGTTAAATAAAGGGTATCTAGGTTGATTAAAGAATTACAAGAGGTGAGATTCGTCAGATTTTGCAATGCATCTCATGCAGTACAATACTTCGGTACCACTTGAACACGTGACGGTCCAACGCAAAGGCACAGCTCTGTAAATATAATATATACTTAATCACGGAGGAAGGTTTATCTTCTCAGTAGTTTCCTTTATGGCATCGTTAGTCATGCGTGGACACAATAAAAGATTTCCATATATAAGGATTTTCTCTTTGTGAATGGTTTATTACAACTGGCTTTTGTTGTTCGTCGGAGAAGGCAGTATCAAGCGTATCAGCAAGGGTAATCATCTTCGCTGATTACGGCAATAAACAAATATGTAAATTTCTCTTTAATAAATGTGCAGATAGGTGATGTAGGCTTCATTAATGGAGACCTTCTTATTATTTTCATTTATATAATTTTTATTATGCGCATTACGCCTCTTTAAATTTAACTTTTCTAGGACATACAATAGCATTTAAAATGTCTTATCATTGTAGCTTACGCTTCATTATTCAGAGAAAATGTAATCGCATGGTTAGTTGATTTAATGATCGGTGGCCCAGATTAAGGGTTTTCTCACAACCTTTTTTCGGTCTCTTAGCTGAGCGGTTTTGCTATCGGGGTACTTAGTCATCTGTACAATACAAGTCAGTAAGATACGAAATATGAGATTTTGTAATTGCGGCTCTTATTGTGGTTCTATTCTATTTAGGTATGACATAGCTATCCCTTCAACACCCATTTGCACGCTTAATTGGTTTAACTATTAGGAACCAAATTCACTGAGTGAAGGATATACAATAATGACAGTTATCTAAGAATGAGAAGGATGACCAACGTTTCGGCTGCCGTTTCAAAGCATAATCATTAAGAACACGTGTTTGACCTATTTTTCTGAGTTGAAAAAAAAAATTCGTTGTACTTAGATATCGTTTCTTCAACAGCAACGTGCATCATAAGGCTTTATTTGTCAGCAACTGCTAAAAATTCAAGGAAAACTTCTGAAAAATCTTGAAAAAAAAATCCTCGATAAAACTGGATCTTAGGAGACTGTAGAATAAAAAGAAAATCGCAAATACTAAAGGGAAATAGTAACTTATATAATCTTATGCAAGTCTGTTGATCAAAAGAATCTTGCGCAAGAAAATAGATCAATGTCCTAACAGCTAAGAATTTAACAGCGATAAGACCAGACTACGAAAAGCGTTTAATCAGAGGGAAAAAAATTAATAAACTGATCCATGATTTTTATAAAATCATGACTTTGAAAGTGGTTCTCTCATTTAAAATGAGAGATTTTAATTTTTGATTCGTGGATTCACTTTTCTTATAGAATATCGTTAGAATTATCACAACACAGCAAGTCTTTCCAGGAGGCTTCTTAACCATGGTTCCAGCCATTATGTCGAATAACCATCCGGTATGAAATTCACTTATCAGGAAAAAATAGAACAGTGAGTTAGGAGAGCTATTATAATAAATCCATTATAATAAGCAACTATTTGCATTCTAAATACCTAATAGTTCTTTTTCTGTAAAAATAAAACGCTAATTAAAGAATTAAAACTCAAGAGTATATGAAGCACAATGTTTTGCAATGGATGCATTGGTCTATTAACAATCGGATGTAGTTCAAGGTACTGTAGCTTCAAAACTGAACAAACCAGTAAAATTAATCATATTAAACCCACCAATATATAATTATATTTGTTTGCCTTTACATGCACCCCTTGCATTGGCAAAATAAGCCCTTGTGAAACACATTACCGCCTGATGGCTTATCCTGATACCCGGGATGTTGCATCAAGGGGAAATTTGATAGTTCAGAGATGCAGCCATTAATTAATGAGGAATTCGAACGGATACCTCGTACTGCATGAGGCAATATGATCTACATAGTTTCTTTGGGATATTCAGTTAAATAAGCTTTGTTCCTTATTAGAAAAATTGCATAACAATGTTCTTTCTCTTATAGCAGGAACGGCGCTTCAAAATATTTTATGTTGGTTATTGTGCACACAAAATGACTGACTGAAATGCACTAATAAACATTATTAATATGTTTTTTTTAACTGATAAACGTTGACCGTAATGATGCTAATGACAAAGTAAAAGCTTGCACAGGCAAAAGCTCCAAGAAGAGGGAGAATTATTACATGATTTCATCATCCTCTAGAAGCGCTCCCTAACAATTTCCTGAAACTTTTTTCTTCACTCACAATAAATAATTCGATGGTATGGTTCATTTGGGAGGCAATTTTAATGCATCCTAAGTGGAAAGATATTAAAAAAATAAACACGCACATTCGAGGTAAAATCCACTAAAAGTATATAATCTAAGTATTCCGACAACGGATGAAGTTTTTTCTTCAAAAACCTCAGAGAATTGACAGTCAATAAGGTAATCCGGAATTCTTAAAAGTTGGGTAAAATGAAGGCAGCATTATCACTGAAACGATTCATTTGGAGAGACCCAGTGCCATATTTCACGATCAGTTAATTATATTTTTCTAAATCATAAATTACGACTTCCTCTCTAATGTCCAAGAATCAAGGAAAACAAAATTTAGCGCGCAGTGTTACCTGAGAATGAATAATAAGATCGCCGTTTTCCTTAAAAAAATTATCATTCAAGTAGTGTTCTTATTAATGTAATGGGGAAACTACTAATGGTCACGTATTAACATATTTCCCTTTCCTTGTCCTTAAGAAATCTCAAACCCTTCCTAGATGCTCTGGTGCACTAAAAGGAACGAAAGTCAGTGCAACAGTGGATGTTTGCTCTTTTTGAAGACACGCATCTTTGTCACAAGAGGTGAGACTGACGCATGCATCTCACGCTTGAAAAAAATTACTTTCATCTCTTTACGGGAAGAGAGAGAGAGAGAGAGAGAGAGAGATGAGAGAGAGAGAGAGAGGAGAGAGAGAGAGAGAGAGAGAGAGAGAGAGAGGTGGGGGGAGGGGGGGGTTTGAAACATCCCAGTGGTTTTAT
>JANJGK010004120.1:0-2500 GCA_039081455.1 Macrobrachium rosenbergii | reverse complement strand
CCTCTACACTCTGGTAATGCGAAATTAAGCACTTTTTTTTCTTCTTTTAATAAGGGCATACAGAATTCTTTGTCCAAGTACACGAAACAAATAAAATGCAATGGCCAGTTCGCTTTTAAATAAAACTTCTAGGTTTCCTACGCACTCTGATTAAGTTTCCGACTGTCAACCTAAACGATGATTTTAAGACTGAAATGAAGTAGCTATTACTCCCCTCTACATTTTCAACCTGTTTAGGAAAAACAGCTATACAACATACGCCCCTCACGAAAGATAGTTTATTTTCATCATCTTATACATCCTATACCTGTTGAATTTAGAAGCAATTTATTTGAAAATATGGCTTCAGGAAGAATAAAAAGGATTCTGTGATTTGTAAGGGATCATAAGCTGCTCGTTTAAAAAAAAAAAAAATCCGCTATTCTCTTGCATTCGACCAAAATGTTTACGATAAATTCTTCCGTCTCTGACCTCCCCGTTGTTATTTATCAAAATCTCTCTCTCTCTCTCTCTCTCTCTCTCTCTCTCTCTCTCTCTCTCTCTCTCTCTCTCTCTCTCTCTCTCTCTCTCCTTAATCTCTTACGATCTTACGAAAGGAATGACAAATTGTCTAGGCGACCAAAGCACGGAGGGCGCAAATGAAGGCAATAATTTTCCATTAAACCCACGGCTGACAAAAAGCTAAGAGTTTTCAACATGAAAAAAAAAAAAAAACAAGAAAATAGCTAAATCTTACATTTAAGCTCTCAATAAACAACTGGGTAAGGTGCAGAGGAAAGAGATGCAGGGTCATTATCTCTTTCAATATCATTTTGTTTTCCCCATCTGTAAAACCTTCAAGATTTAATCACCCAATCTCTTTCTTGTCTCAGACTATTTTGTTTCTGTTATAATGCTAAAATATTTCGTAAATTTCTGCTTCATCGCCTTAACAGCGTTCACGGAAAATGAGAATTTATGGATATTGATGTGGAGAAAAATTGTGTGTGTGAGAGAGAGAGAGAGAGAGAGAGAGAGAGAGAGAGAGAGAGAGAGAGAGAGAGAGAGAGAGAGAGAGTAATTCTTGTGGATAAAAAGTCCTTCATACTACCAACTATAGAGTCCATGAAAATATTTAATTAGAAATTTATGAATGCATTTTCGTATTTTCGTTTTTAGTGGCATAGAATGAAAATTCGAACAATAAATTTCATATTCAGTTAATTGACTATTATCACTATAATGACATCTATAAATTATGCAAACAAAGGCACATTTACAAAATATATATAAAAAACATGCTATTCACGCAAATAAATGGACAATATATGACATTAAATGACCTGTTTCATTGGTAAGTATGTACTTTATCTTTTGAATTAAAAGATATGTACATGTAACAAAATTATAGCTGATTATCATCATCATCAAATATTCGTTTTTTTGCAAAACAGTTCAATTTATTCTTTCAATGTATTTAACTTTAGCACGATTAAAGGAAGAAAAATCTCGCGATTCGTAGTCAAACGACTTTTTTCAATACAGTGCTAATTTACTCTTGATGTTTACCCAATACATGCTTTTTAAATAAAAGAAAAAACGTATATATGTGCTTGATTTTAATAACGAAAAAGGCAAAAATGTGATGGTTATACGAACAAAGTGAAACAACTGAGACGAAAGTACTTAGCTCCTAAGTTGTTTCACTTTTCCTTCGTGGCTGTAACTTTGTTTATATATATATATATATATATATATATATATATATATATATATATATATATATATATATATATATATATATATATATATATATATGTAGACATACATGTACATATATACATATATACATACATACATACACATACACATAAATATATATATATATATATATATATATATATATATATATATATATATATATAAATATATACATATATATATATATATATATATATATATATATATATATATATATATATATATATATATATACTATATATATATATATATATATATATATATGCTTATAATCACTCTTACACGTAATTTTATATATCAAACACCACCAGGAAGAAATGAAATCACTCCTGTAGATCCTGACCGGTGTTGGCTTCATTGTTAACTAAACCATCTTCAGAGGACTGATACAAAGTAGTAGGAATTCATAATATACATGGTAGCAAGGCAGTCCATACGATCATATAGACGGATGGAAAGCAATTATTAGCACCTGACTGGTGTTTGTAGGCGGGATCATACCGTCATTAGTAAGGGATCAAATTTTAGAAATCCAAAGGCACCCCAGCTTCCCTCATTCCCGTCTTGCAAGTACTTTCCTTAAAATCAAACTCCTTGACGGTAGGACCCGCCTACAAACACCTGTCAGGTGCAAATACTTGTTTACCAACAGTTTGTACGTTCGCATGCATTGTCCTCCTAGCATGTACAATATGAATCAGTCCTCTGAAAATGGTATACGAAAGTAGCCTGGCCGGGAAAACCCTCACGGACGGCGTAC
>JANJGK010004116.1:0-69042 GCA_039081455.1 Macrobrachium rosenbergii | reverse complement strand
AGACACCTGTAGGAGCCAGGCTTCTTTCGTTTGCGAGAGCCTGGAGAGCAAGAGGGGCAGACACCTGGTCCCTTGAAGTTATCGAGAGAGGATACAAGATCCCCTTTCTCGACTCACCACTTCTGTGCACGTCGCCCAGGGATCTGTCTTCCTCATTCCATCAAGAGAAGCAACAGATCCTTTTCGAGCTATTAGAGCAAATGCTCGAGAAAGAGCTGTGGAGCAAGTCCTGGAGCTGGACTCCCCAGGATTCTACAACCGACTGTTCCTAGTTCCGAAGCAGTCGGGAGGATTGAGACCAGTCCTTGATGTCAGTAGACTGAACCGCTTCATGGTGAAGGAGAAGTTCACGATGGAGACGTCCCAGTCTGTTTTAGGAGCATTAAGACCAGGAGATTCGATGGTCGCTCTGGACTTACAGGACGCTTACTTTCACGTTCCCATACATCCCCAGTCGAGGAAGTATTTGAGGTTTGTACTAGGGGGACGAGTGTTTCAATGCAGAGCTCTTTGCTTCGGGCTAAGCACAGCTCCCATGATCTTCACGATTATCATGAGAAATGTGGCGAGATGGCTTCACTTGGCGGGTATTCGTATCTCGCTTTACCTGGCCGATTGGTTCATCCGAGCCTCTTCACAGTCAAGGTGTCTGGAGGACCTGAATGCGAATTTAGAGTTGACAAAGTCCCTAGGACTTCTAGTGAACGAAGAAAAGTCCCATCTGATCCCGACGCAGTCCATCGTCTATCTGGGGATTCAGATGGATTCAGTGGCTTTTCAAGCTTTTCCTTCCCAGGAACGTCAGTAGCAATGCTTAGAAAAAGTCTCATCCTTCCTAGGGAAGGAAATATGCTCGGTGAGGGAATGGACGAGTTTGCTGGGGACCATTTCCTCTCTGGAGAAGTTTGTTTCCCTGGGAAGACTTCATCTCAGGCCGCTCCAGTTTTTCCTGGCGGAAAACTGAATAGACAAGGAGAATCTAGAGGAGACCCTGAAGATCTCTCCCGTTTTCAAGATTCACCTGAGGTAGTGGCTCGACCCCTCGAGGTTGGCAGAAGGGGTTTCTCTATGCCTTTAGAGCCCCGACCTGGTGTTGTTTTCCTACGCTCCCAGGGAGGGATGGGGAGCAACACTAGGAGGGGAGAAAGTGTCAGGCACCTGGAGAGGGGAACAGGTGTCCTGGCACATCAATCTCAAGGAATTAGGGGCGATCCTGCTGGCCCTTCAATCCTTCGAGAGCCAAGTGTCAGGCCGAGTCGTACAAGTAAATTCAGACAACTCCACAGCCCTGGCATACCTCAAGAAACAGGGAGGAACTCGTTCCCGGTCCCTGTTCGCCCTGGCGAAGGAGATCCTGCTTTGGGCCCATGCGCGGGGGATCACGATCCTTACGAGGTTCGTTGCAGAATATCCGCGCGGACCTTCTCGGTCGACAGCGGCAGCTTCTACCGACCGAGTGGACCCTTCACGAGGAAGTATGTCAGGAGCTGTGGAGGTTATGGGGACGTCCCTGGGTAGATCTGCTCAGGCAGCCCCATTTCGAAAGGTACCTCAAAACTTCCCCGCTCTGAGTCTATCTGCATTCAGACTATCAGCCGACAACAAGGATCTTCACGATCTCTTGAGATCCTTTGAGACTGTCAAGGTACCTCATTCCAGGACGCCTCCCTGGAACCTGGATGTCGTCCTAAATTTTTTATGTCAAATACCTTCGAGCCTCTTTCTTCGGCGTCTCAAGAATGTGACAAGGAAGATTTTTTTCCTAACTGCTCTGGCTATGGCGAAGAGAGTTAGTGAACTTCAGGCTATCAATAATCATGTAGGTTTTAGAGGCCATAATGCAGTATGTTCTCTAAGCCGTATGTTCTTGCTAAAACGAGAACCCGTCTACCCCTTGGCCCAGGACCTTCGAGATTAAGGGTATGACGGAAATTCTCGGACATGAACCAGAAAGAGTCATGTGTCCTGTCAGGGCTCTCAAATTTTATTTGCAGAAGACTCGGGAAAGTCGAGGTCCTTCGGACAGTCTGTGGTGTTCTGTCAAGAGGCCGGATTTGCCTCTTTCTAAGAATGCACTGGCGTTCTTTTTTAGAAGCACCATTTTAGACGCACTTTCCGACGTTCAAGACAGTGACTTGAGTCTTTTGAAGTTAAGGCTCACGAAGTTAGAGCCATTGCAACCTCGGTGGCTTTCCAGAAGAACATGTCCCTTTGCGATCTTCTGGGTACCACCTTCTGGCGAAGCAATTCGGTGTTCGCTTCACATTACTTGCGGGACGTGAAGACGACATACGAAGACTGCTATTCGCTAGGACCATACGTTTCCGCACTCCAGATCGGCCCCATAACACTTCTAGGCCTGGACCTCTGTCGGACTCCCAGGACCAGGGAGAGGGCAAGTCGAAAGCCACAGGAGGGTTACGGGGGCTTCCCACCGATCTGGCGTCCCTTCGGCAGGACCTGTGGTCGCTTCTGCAGACACAGTGTTGCGGGCAGGGAGCGATACTCATCCTATCCTTTAGAGGTTAGGAAGTATATTTTAATCTTGATTTTGTTTTTTTACGTCAGATCGGTCCCATAACGCTTCTAGGCCTGCACCTCTGTCGGACTCCCAGGACCAGGGAGAGGGCATGTCGAAAGCCGCAAGAGGGTTACGGGGGCTTCCCCCGATCTGGCGTCCCTTCGGCAGGACCTGTTGACGCTCTAGGTCAGGTGGTTGGTTGTTGCTCCTTTTGCCCTCACAGTATGGCCTTATGATCTAGTCCCATTGTGGTCACGCCCCCGTGGACAGATCATCTAGAACTCACCAGCTATATAGGTCACTACCTTGCTGGAGACTCTAGTAAAGCAGAAGCAGGCTTGGGTGACAGTAATCACGAAGTCAGCTATGCTAACATAGGCCTGGACCTCTGTCGGACTCCCAGGACCAGGGAGAGGGCATGTCGAAAGCTGTAAGTTGGTTACGGGGACTTCCCACCGATCTGGCGTCCCTTCGGCAGGTCCTGTTGATGCTCTCGGTCAGGTGGTTGGTCGTTGCTCCTTTTGCTCTCACAGTATGGTCTTATGATCTAGTCCCATTGTGGTCATGCCCCCGTGGACAGATCATCTAGAACTCACCAGCTATATAGGTCACTACCTTGCTGGAGACTGTAGTAAAGCAGAAGCAGGCTTCGGTGACTGTAATCACGAAGTCAGCTATGCTAACAAGTAAGGAACCAAGGCGTCAATCGCCTACATATATTTGTTTCCTAAATCCTATTCTGTCTCTTCCCACCTCCAATGGTGGGATTCAGCTATATATATATCTGACAGGTAAGTTGCATGAACAAAATGATATTTTAATGATAAAATAAAGTTTGTTCATACTTACCTGGCAGATATATATAATCATAGTGCCCACCCTCCTCCCCTCAGGAGACAGTGGCACTAGAAAATCTGAATAGAAAATGGGAATGGTTCCTGATACCCGCCTCCCAGCGGCGGGAATGGGTATTAACCACCTGGCCCCACTGCGTGTGCCGCAAGTTTTTGGAATTCTGTCGGACTTCGGAGAATACAGCTATATATATATCTGCCAGGTAAGTATGAACAAACTTTATTTTATCATTAAAATATCATTTTATAATGGATATTGAACAGCAATGTGCTCACACAAATTTACAAAAGCATTATCAGCAAAACGTTCATGCCACATGAATTCCTGAAGGTATGAATTTAAGAAACTTCGTTTGCAGCCACGCATTGTCTTTATGTAACTCTTGTGTTTGTTTCAATAAGATTCAATCGTCTGTGTGTGCACCCCGGTACTCGAATCGACAAAGTTGACTGAATGATTTACAGTTCTATGGGTGTCTCCAAGACCTTGGATATTGCGGTAGGCTTTCCATTCATCGCTGTGAATGACAGATCCTTGGCGAACAACTTTGAGTATTATCGGAAGAAGGGTGGCAGTATCTCTTTTCTCAACTATTTCCATGTAGCCAATTGCAGGGCTTGTGCTTGTATCAACGATGCCAAAAACCCAAATCGGAGTGTGTGGTGCACGTCCACGATGGCGTTTCGGTTTATGTGAGAAACATGATTCATCAATTTCCACAGTGATGCCAGATCCCCCAAGTTGAATTGAATTTGTCTCAAAATACACACTGCAAATCTCCCTGAAAAAGCTATGGTCATCAATCATCGTTTTCTCGCCGATGTTAACTTGACGACGGCCTGCTGCTGCGGTTACTCCAATCCGCTCGCTCCAAAGGTAGTACATAACATGAACCCACTTTTGAAGCGAAATATTAGATCGTGCACAAAAAAGAACTTATTCTTATTGACTTGCTTGATTTGTATTTCGGGCAGTTCTTGGATTGGCATTTCCATATATATCCATCCTTGGATCTGGAGTATTTGGTCCAATTCACCCAATTATTACAGGAATCGCACTTAACTTCAGTCTTTAAAAGCCTCTTTTGCTGTAGCCACCGAATAACTTTAGAGGAATCATCATACAAAAGTGGAATAACCACATCTTGAAAGGTATTCCTGGCCATGGGTGGTGGTTGGTTTAATTAAAAGGGATTGTAGTGTTCCTCTTTTAGCGAAATTCAAAGTTAGAATGGACTGAATAGTTGGAGAATAGAGAAAGAGATTTAAAGCTTGTTAAGAACAAGAGAGAAAGAATTTAGAGGTATTAAATAGTGATTACACCAAAGTGGCAATTTAAAAGTATTGCTAATTTAAAGGTAGTTGAGAACAACTCCCATCTGTAGAGATTTAAAGGTTGTTAAGAACAGGAGGGAAAGAATTTAGGGGTATTGAATAGTGATTACGCCAAAGTGGTAATTTAAAAGTACTCAATTTGGATTATACCAATGTGGTAATTCAAAGGTAGTTGAGAACAACTACCACCTGTAGAATCGTCACCCCAGAATCTCCCACCTGTAGAATTGTCACCCCAGGGGATCCCACCTGTAGAATCGTCACCCTGAAGGACTTTGGGGTGACAATTCTACAGGTGATCCTAATATATACTAATAGTAATTAATAGTAATAGCAATACCCGAGTCCTGGTTAATTAATAGCAATTATTTAGCCATGTTTATTTAGTTTGGCCAATATTTACCTTGGGCTATTGGTGAGTGGGCATAGTAACAAGCCTTAGGGCCAGGGTATCAAAGAATTCAGGACAATTTTGAGAAATGGAACAATGTTGGGGCAGTTTTAGCCCCAGAGTTTGGTCGTGGCAAACAGAGGCCTCTTCTGGTGTTTATTTTTGTAGTTACAAAGCTAAAATTCACTAGCAATAATTAAGTCTTATTGGGGTACTGGTAAGCTAGACCTGAGTAATGAGAGTAATGAGCCACTAAGGTATGAACTTGGGATTCTACAGGATTTCTAGTTATTTAGCACATTATATTGAAGGATGTTTTGGTTTGAATTGACAAACAAATGCTCGTTATGTTGCGTGTCCTGTGTATGGAAGTATCCAGCCTATAGCCTAAAAGCTTTTAAGTTAAAAGTCATTATCATATGATTTTGATAAGACTTTTAAGTTAAAGTTTATAGGCTATAGGCTAGATGCATCTATTTGCAGGTTAGTTAAGTTGCTACTTTGTATATGGAAGTATCTAGCTCACAACCTATAAGCTTTGTTAAAAGTCGTATCAAGGTATTTATCTTATGAAATTGATATTGTTTTCCAGTTTCATTTCACTATCTTGGTATTAGTTTCATCAGTGGTAAAAAAAAAAGATTTTGTTCATGAGACTTACCTGTCAGATATATATATAGCTGTATTCTCCGAAGTCCGACAGAATTTCAAAAAACTCACGGCACACGCAGTGGGGCCAGGTGGTTAGTACCCATTCCCACCGCTGGGAGGCGGGTATCAGGAACCATTCCCGTTTTCTATTCAGATTTTCTCTGTCGCCGGTACTGTCAACAACTGTTTTCAGTACCTCCGTCTTTGGATTTCGTAAACTCGTTATTTTTCACTTAAGTATTTGATTTGACTTTTGGTTTTTATCACGGCTGCATCGTGATTGGATTGTGAATTGGCATATGCTTTTGTGGACTGTTTTTTGGATTTGATTTTGATTGCTCTTTGAATGATGTCTGGATCTACTTCTGCTAGCTTCAGTGTATGTTGTGCGAATGAGTGTAAGGTGAGGCTACCGAAGACTTCGGTAGATCCTCACACTGTATGCACGAGGTGAATATTGAATGATCGCTGCAAGGAGTGTGAGACTTGCCGGATGCAAGCTGGAAGGTGTTTGTTGCCTATATCCGCAAGTTGGAGCGTGATAGGATCTGGAAGTCTTCCTCCAGGAGTGCTAGTAGAGTAAGGATTTTTATTCCTCTCTTGTAAACCCGAGCTTCTCGGGGGGAAAGCAATTAGATCCAAATTTAAGACAACAATTTGGAGCGGAAGGTGATACTTTCGCCTGATTTATTTTTGTCAAGTACTTGCTTCAGCAGTACTTATACTAAAATTGGAATGTTACAAATTATAAACACCATCCGTGCTCTGGAATTGAAAGTGATTTCTCTTTAAAGTGCAGTAAGTGTTGTGATCCCCCTAGTGCAGTGGAGGGGGCGTCAGATCGGCCGTATAATGCCTCTAGGCCTGGACCTCTGTTGGACTCCCAGGACTTTGGGAGTGGGCAAGTTGAAAGCCTCAAGAGGGTTACGCGGACCCCCACCGATCTGGCGTCCCTTCGGCAGGAACTGTTGACGCTTCCCAGGCTGCCAAGGATCGTGCACGTGCACGTATCCTGAAGGACTGCTTCTCGTCCTCTCAGATTGGCCCCATAACGCTTCTAGGCCTGGACCTCTGTCGGACTCCCAGGACTCAGGGAAGGGACATGTCGAAAGCCGCAAGAGGGTTACGGGGGCTTCCCACCGATCTGGCGTCCCTTCGGCAGGATCTGTTGACGTTTCTCAGGCTGCCAAGGATTGTGCTCGTGCACGTATCCTGAAGGTTTGCTTCTCGTCCTCCAAGACGTCCTCCCCGTGCAAGGAGTGGAACTCTCGGAAGGACTCTCGCCCGCTTTAGAGAAGCTTCAGAGAAGAGGACGCTTCACGTCCTCTTTCTCAAGGCATTTTTTCATCTTCTTTGAGTGTTTCGACGCTTTCCCATCGGCTGCAGCGTGACGCTCCGCAAGCAGCTATCCTGGAAGCTTCTGTAGCTGCTCGTCGGGACGCCCCTCTTGCTGCCGTGCACGACGCTCGGATGGACGCTCGACAGGACGCTCATCAGGACGTCTCTTTGGTTGCTCGTCGTGACTCTTCAGAGCAATCAAAGACCGCTCGCTGGATCGCCATCGTGGCGATCGGCTGCAGCCTGACGCTCCGCAAGCAGCTATCCTGGACGCTTCTGTAGCCGCTCGTCAGGACGCTCCTCTTGCTGCCGTGCAGGACGCTCATCAGGACGCCTCTTTGGTTGTTCAACGTGACGCTTCAGAGCAATCAAAGACTGCGGGGAATCGAAGCTCCCTTCTGCGTGTTGCACCGCAAGGTCTTCGTTCTCCCAAGGACTTGGGAGACTCTCTGGTTTCTCCCAGTGAAGAGAGAGAAGTCTCTTGTGAGTCGGAGCCTGCAGACCTTGAGCAGCCGCCTACTTCCTCGTCTACGGACTACCAGGTGTTAGCCGGTCTTCTCAAGGACTTGTTTGGCGACAAGTTCAAACCCTCGGCTCCTCTCTCTCCTCCTTCGCAGTTAACTTCGTCCAAGACGATGAGAGCGCCGGGGTTTGTTAAGATGACTTCGTCTCTGGCGACGAAGAAGGCCTTCAAGAAGGTCAACACCTGGATTGAGGAAAGAAAGACCCAAGGCAAGACTTCTTTTACCCTGCCTCCGTCCAAGCTTTGCGGCAAGGCAGGTTTGTGGTACTAGACCGGAGAGGACGTCGGCTCAAGTGTTCTTTCGTCGTCCCAGGGGTCTTTGCTACCTTGGCCGACGCACCTAGAAGGTCCTTCCTATCTGCAACCAAAGTGTCGTGGACTTTGTCGGAGACGGATCTCCATTTGAAGGTACTTTTTCGTCCCATGGAAGTCTTTAATTTCCTGGGCTGGTGTTTGGGGACTCTAGACGTTAAGATTAGAAGTTCCTTCTCTATCAGCCTGAGGGAGCTGTCCAGCGTCTTGATCTGCTTGGACAAGGCCGTCAGGGATGACTCGGAGGAACTGGCTTCCCTCTTTTGTACGGGCCTCTTGAAGAAGAGGGCCTTGTACTGTAACTTTACACTAAGTCAGTTTCTCCGTCGCAGAGGGCAGAATTGCTGTTCGCCCCGTTGTCGAGCCATCTCTCCCCCCTGTCTTTGATCAAGGATCTCGCCGCCAGCTTGAAGGAGAAGGCCACTCAAGATCTCTTGGCCCACTCGTCAAACGCCCGGCAGTCCCTTTGTCGTCGTCGTCGGGTCAGACCTCCAAGAAACAGAAGCCCTTTCATAGAGGAGCTTCTTCCTATAGATCCTCTCCCCGAGGAAGAGGTCTTTCCAGAGGCGGAGCCCCGCCTAAACCTAGGGGCAAGAAGTGACCTGCAGCGCCTCCAGACGCCTGTAGGAGCCAGGCTTCTTTCGTTTGCGGGAGCCTGGAGAGCAAGAGGGGCAGACTCCTGGTCCCTCCTAATTATCGAGAGACGATGCAAGATCCCCTTTCTCGACATGCCACATCTGTGCACGTCGCCCAGGGATCTGTCGCCCTTCTACGATCAAGAGAAGCAACAGCCCCTTTTCGAGTTATTAGTGCAAATGCTCGAGAAAAAAGCTGTGGAGCTAGTCCGAGAGCTGGACTCCCCAGGATTCTTCTGCCGACTGTTCCTAGTTCCGAAGCAGTCGGAAGGATAGAGATCAGTCCTAGATGTCAGCGGACTGAACCGCTTCATGGCGAAGGGGAAGTTCATGATGGAGACGTCCTAGTCTGTTCTAGGAGCATTTAGACCAGGAGATTGGTTGTCTCGCTGGACCTTCGGGACGCCTTCTTTCACGTCCCCATACATCCCCAGTCGAGGAAGTTCCTGAGGTTTGTATCTGGGACGAGTGTTCCAATTCAGAGCTCTTTGCTTCGGGATAAGCACAGCCCCTATGATCTTCACGATCATCATGAAGAATGTGGCGAGATGGCTTCACTTAGCGGGCATACGAATCTCACTTTACCTGAATGATTGGCTCTTTCGAGCCTCTTCACAGTCAAAATGTCTGGAGGACCTGAAATCGACTTTGAAGTTGACGAAGTCCCTGAACTTTTAGTAAACGTAGACAAGTCCCATCTGATCCCGACGCAGTCCATAGTGTTCTGGGGATTCAGATGGATTCAGTGGCTTTTCAAGCTTTTACGTCCCAGGAACGGCAGCAATGCTTTGGAAAAGTCCCATCCTACCTGGGGAAGGAAACATGCCTGGTGAAGGAATGGTTGAGTTTGCTGGGGACCATTTCCTCGCTGGAGAAGTTGGTTTCCCTGGGAAGACTGCATCTCAGACCACTCCAGTTTTTTCCTGGCGGAAAACTAGATAAACCAGGAGGATCTAAAGGAGTCCCTGAGGATCTCTCCCATAGTCAAGGATCTCCTGAGGTGATGGCTCGTCCCCTCAAAGTTGGCAGAAGAGGTTTTCTCTACACCTTCAGAGCCCCGATCTAGTGTTGTTTTCCGACGCGTCCAGGGAGGGATGAGGAGCAACACTAGGGGGGAAGGAAGTGTCAGGCACCTGGAGAGGGGAACAGGTGTCCTGGCACATCAATCTCAAAGAGTTTAGGGGGATTCTGCTGGCCCTGCTTTTTCTTCGAGAGCCAAGCTTCAGGCCGAGTGATACAGGTAAACTCAGACAACACCACAGCCCTGGCATACCTCAAGAAACAGGGAGGAACTCACTCCTGGTCGCTGTTTGTACTGGCGTAGGATTTCCTGCTTTGGGCGCATGCTCGGGGTATCACGATCCATACGAGGTTTGTGGCAGGAGTGGAGAATGTCCACAAGGACCTTCTCAGTCGGCAGCGTCATCTTCCACCGACCGAGTGGACCCTTCATGAGGAGGTGTGTCAGGAGCTGTGGAGATTATGAGGATGTCCCTTGGTGGATCTCTTCACGACATCCAGGACAAGGAGGCTTCCTCTATACTGCTCTCCCGTACTAGATCCAGGAGCAGTAGCGGTAGATGCCCTCCTCTGGGATTGGAAGGGAATGGATCTTTATGCCTTTCCTCCCTTCAAGATTCTGGGGGAGGTCATCAGGAAGTTCGCAGCGCCGGAAGGGACGCCAATGATGTTGATCGCCCCCTGTTGGCCAGCGGCAGGGTGGTTCACAGAGGTCATGACCTTCCTGGTGGACTTAACCAAGAGCGCTTCCCCTTAGAACCGATCTGCTCAGACAGCCCCACTTCGAAAGGTACCACAAAACCTCCCCGCTCTGAGTCTGACTGCGTTCAGACTATCACGAAGTTGGCGAGAGCGAGGGGTTTTTCATGAGCAGTGGCAAGGGCTATCGCCGGCGCCAGGAGACCCTCCGCCAATTTGGTGTACCAATCTTAGTGGGCCAATTTCAGGAAAGGGTGTAGAAGCAAGGGGATTTTCCTCAACCTCGATCTCTGTGCCGCAGATCGCAGACTTCCTGCTTCATCTTGGGGAGAAGGAAAAGCTGGCAGTCTCGACAATTAAAGGACGTTGAAATGTGCTCTCGGCAGTCCTCAGACATAGAGTTTTAGACTTGACCAACAATAAGGATCTTCACGATCTCTTGAGGTCCTTTGAGACTTCTAAGGTACCTCATCCTTGGACGCCTTCCTAGAACCTGGATATCATCCTAGAATTTTTGAAGTCGGTTACATTCGAGCCTCTTCATTCGGCATCGCCCAGGAATGTGACAAGGAAGGCTTTTTTCCTAACTGCTTTGGCGACAACGGAGAGAGTTAGTGAAGTTCAAGCCATCAACAAGCTCATAGACTTTAGAGGGCATAAGACCTTATGCTCCCTTAGCCCTATGTTTCTCGCCAAGAACGAGAACCCTTCTACCCCTAGGCCCAAGAATTTTGAGATCAAGGATATAGCAGAAATTCTTGGGCAAGAATAAGAGGGAGTCCTGTGCCCTGTCAGGGCTCTCAATTTCTTCTTAGATAGGACGAAAGGAGGCCGAGGCCCGTCGGACAATTTGTGGTGTTCTGTCAAAGGCCGGACTTTCCGATGTCCAAGAATGCTCTGACATTCTTTTTAAGAAGTACGTTCAGGGAGGCTCATTCTATCTGCCAAGACAGCGACATGAGACTCCTGAAAGTCAAGGCTCACTTAGTGAGAGCTATCGCGACCTCGGTGGCTTTCCAGAAGAACATGTCCCTTAGCGATCTTCTGGGTACCACCTTCTGGCGAAGCGATTCGGTGTTCGCTTCACATTTCTTGCGGGACGTGAAGACGACATACGAAAACTGCTATTCGCTAGGACCATACGTTTCCGCATGCTTGGGGGCAGAGAGCAATACTCATCCTATCCTTTAGAGGTTAGGAAGTATTTTTTAATCTTGATTTTGTGTTTTTATGGTTGTTGGGTTAGCCACCGGAGGTGGACGTCCCAGTCTTTAGCTTATACTAAGTTTTATTACTTAGATAGGCTCGGTCAGGTGGTTGGTCGTTGCTCCTTTTGCCCTCACAGTATGGTCTTATGATCTAGTCCCATTGTGGTCATGCCCCCGTGGACAGATCATCTAGAACTCACCAGCTATATAGGTCACTACCTTGCTGGAGACTGTAGTAAAGCAGAAGCAGGCTTCGGTGACTGTAATCACGAAGTCAGCTATGCTAACAGGTAAGGAACCAAGGCGTCAATCGCCTACATATATTTGTTTCCTAAATCCTATTCTGTCTCTTCCCACCTCCAGTGGTGGGATTCAGCTATATATATATCTGACAGGTAAGTCTCATGAACAAAATGATATTTTAATAATAAAATAAAGTTTGTTCATACTTACCTGGCAGATATATATAATCATAGTGCCCACCCTCCTCCCCTCAGGAGACAGTGGCACTAGAAAATCTGAATAGAAAACAGGAATGGTTCCTGATACCCGCCTCCCAGCGGCGGGAATGGGTACTAACCACCTGGCCCCACTGCGTGTGCCGTGAGTTTTTTGAAATTCTGTCAGACTTCGGAGAATACAGCTATATATATATCTGCCAGGTAAGTATGAACAAACTTTATTTTATTATTAAAATATCATATTTGCTAATTACTAATGGATTTTTATAGTTTTTGAATAAAATATAATATTGATGTTTGAAGTAGCCTGTATTATGTTAACGATAAAACACCAATGTTTCTCAATGCTGAATAATGTGTCAGAATTTGACACATTAAACTAGCTTAATAGATCCTTAAAGAAGAAAGGTTAAGCTTCCAATACCAGAGGTGTAAAGTGAATCAGCTTATCAGGTGTTATATAAGCATTTCTGTCCTTATACAGTAGGCCAGCTTACCAATTATGGATATGTAAAGCTTACTGCACCATACTTTTCCACAAAAGCTTACAGTACCATACTTTCCCTCAAAAGTACTGAATTTGCTACTCAGATGCAAGTAATTATGACAGGAAAATATCAGAGGGTAAAGTCATAACATTAAAAATGTTTCAGGAGAAAATAAGCATTGCATAATAGTAGCAGATTTGGTGAATTGAATTTTTATCATTAACATATTGATTTGCCGCTAATATGTTGCTCTGTATTATGTTTCATTGTATTAAGTAGCTGAAATATTCTCTGTCAAACAGAAACATGCAGGGTGTGAAAAAATGACTTTAAGAGACATTGTATGAAGGAAATGACACTTTACCCACCATTCCACAAGACTTGTCTGTCGTCTAGAGATTCTGAACTGTGAAACAAATTCAAGATTGTGTTTAGCATCATTTGTACCAGAGTAATTATTATCAGTTGCATTGGACATTACTGATGGGTGTTTAAAACCTTTATCCTGAGAAATTTAGATGTAGTGCCACAGTAAATGTCTTTATATGTGGCTTTTTTACATGAGAGGTTTAGATGTAGTGCTGCAGTAAATGTCTTTATATGTGGCACTTTTTCCTGAGAAATTTAGATGTAGTGCCACAGTAAATGTCTATATGTGGCAGGCCACAGCAGTAATGTTTGTTTTGTTTTTTAAATACAGAGCTGAATAATAATTTGGCTCATTACTGCAATGTAACATACTGCACTATGTAGTTTTTATTGCCTCATAGCAGCTGTATAACCTAAGGAATTGCGCTGTACAGTTTTGTGGCAATTGAAGACTTTTTATCCATAATGATTTGTATCGAATCCTTTTTTGAAATAAGTTATTAATGTAGATTAATTTTTTACAGACACCGGACACTTCAAGACCTACAGTCGTTTAGCTTTTAAGTCATTTCTATAGATCCATAGAGACAGTTTAATGCAGTTCAAGTCGTCTGACGTACTTTCTAAAACAGGAAATAAGTGATATAGTATTGATGCCGCTGCTTTTTTTTTTAACCTTCGTATCACTAAATTCAGATACGGCATTTGATGAATTAGTAAAGCCAGTTCTCTAATAAACGACATAGATAAGAACTTGCCTACAGCAAAACGATTAAGTGATCTCTTATTTCATATGTATTGTTTTGAGATAAGTTGTAAACATCATTAAAAAAATGTATTGCTTTGATAGTAAATTAAGATAGCAAAATCGGGAAGTCAAAATACTTGTAGTGGTAGAAATTCAGAATTGCAAAGTAAACACTTTAGGTCATGTTTTTGCTAGGTAGTATGTAAGAATCATGAAATTGATAGCCTTAGTTCAAGAATGCAGGTTTGTTAGCTATGAAAAATACAAATTAATTAAAAAGATTTGTCAGCTGAGCTAATTGTGAAATGATGTAAACTTCATTCTGCTTGTATGAAAATCCTCATTTCATTTTTTTATTAGAGTACTAACACGAAAAACAAAAATCTTTTCAAACTTTTAGGAAATCAGATCATCATATGCGTTCAGATACGACTTGGGCTGTGTCAAATGGGTTTTGTGGTGTATTGAAATGACTTAAAATTTGGTGATAATGGCCAGACTGCTGTTTCAACTAAGAAGATGGATGTCGAGGAAAATCTTAGTGTTTGACCTTCGCAAATAAGACAGAACTCAGCCATTGAAATCGGTAAGTTTACGAATATTGTTGATGAATATGAACTGTGTTTTTCTTCTCTGGTTTGGTAATCTTGAAAATAGCTCATTAATCTATCAATAAATTAAGGTTCAACACAATTTCAAAAGTGTTTACATTATTTGATGGATCAGTCAATGATTAGTTGCTATCTGTCTAGTATTTTAGATATATTTCACATGTACAAGCATGGAACTCAAGATGGGAATAAGTCAGTAAGGTTTATGCAGTACTGAAATGTTTCTTTACCCTCCAGAAGTATCAAATTAAGCAATAAATAAGTGAGTAGGGTTAGGAACTGTAACTTTGGAGTAACATTTGGATCTTTAGCCTGTAGAAAATCCTATATCAAATTGTAAGAGAGTTGATTCCACTAGTAAATAATTTACATATTTGGTCATCATGTAGACAATTAGGTGATTGGATCTTGATCAGCAGTTGAAGGCAAATATTCTCGACAGGTGGCCTGGAGAGGGTATGTCGTAACAAGTTTTAAGCATTAAAAACAATGCAATTAGTTCCATATAAATGCTGCAAAAAAAGAATGCCTTATATTGTGTCTTTTGTATTTGCAAAATAACATTCTGAAACTGTCAGTTACTGTGTCAAGTATCACTCGCGCTCTCGTTCTCTCTCTTTTAGCCACAAATACCTTCTTTGTTGAAGCCCCTAAATTCAAGGTGTCAGAGTACGAAGATGAGATGTTCTACTCATTTGGTCAAGAGTTCTAAAGATATGAAGTTATTTAGGCATAAAAATATATATATCACTGGTGGAGAGTATCACCTCTGTTCATTGTGTTTTGCAAAGGTCTGTGCATTCTAGTAATACTACAGTATCATTGCAAAATTATAGGAATCCCTATCAGGGGTAGTGGTGCACTGTAGGCATCACTTAAGGTTCTTTGCAATATCCTTTTGGCCCCCAGCCACAACCCCTTTTATTACTTTTACTGTACCTCCGTTCCTAGTCTCTTTCTTCTGCCATATTTCCCACCCTTCCCTTACAGGTTTTTCATGTGCAACTGTGAGGTTTTCATCTTGTTACACCTTTATAATAGGAACCTCAAAACTTTGAGTGAAGATGCAATGCATTATTACCCTAAAGCAGTTCTCCTTGTATTTTATAATTTAATTACATTTTTATCTTTATTTATTATTGGGTTAATTTATTTGTTCTTTTCTAATAACTGCTCTCTTCTTTCTGTATTTCCTGTTACCTTCTGTTGCTGCTTTCAAATGAGCACCGTATTCCTTGAAAGGGTGAATTTCAAGTCAGTGGCCTTGTGGGCTTGTTCCTTATGAAAAGGGTTCTTCATCTTCTGAATAATAATAATAGCAGAGAGGCAAATCCATAGTTATACATATATTTAAAGAAAAAATGCACAGAAAGCTTTCAGGAAACTGTTCAATTCCCCTTTTCAGTCTGATTGAAAAGGGGAATCAAACAGCTTCCCGAAAGCCTTCTGTACAGATTTGTCTTTAATCATATGTACAGTACATAATTATGTGGATTTGTTTCTCCATTTCAAGACCCATGCTACTATGAGTATTTCTTAAATAATAATATTTAATGATAATTTACTCTCAACTTCCCGTTTAGCTCTGAATGACCTCAGTTCCCAGTGCTTGGCATTTGGCCAGATTTGATATTCCTGTTCCCCCACAGACAGAGATTTTCTCTGAGAATTAGGAACAAGAAGATAAAGTATGGAAAAATATTGCTGTGTTGAATCTTTGAAGATTTCCTCATGAACAAGGTTTTTTGTAGCATGTCTGCGGCCCCTAGCTACAACCCCTTTCATTCCTCTTAGTGTACCTCCGTTCATATTCCCTTCCATCTTACTTTCCGCCCCCTCCTAACAGTTGTTTCATGGTGCAACTGCTTTGAGGTTTTGCCCCCTTTTATATCTTTTAAAACCTTTTCACGCTTGAATTCCCTTTCAGCACTGGGCGTTCGGCTTAAATCTTATTCTCCGTTCAAACATGAAGGTGTCCTCTCTTACTTTCCTTGCTTGGTGAATTGGAGTTGGAGACCACTGTAGCTTTTGAGGGGTGTGCCTTGTATTACCCCAAGACTGCCAACTTTTCACTAAGACAGCATCACCATATTGGCAAAACGGTACATACCCTCTTTCGCCATTACTCCCGTTAATGCTTCCTCATAGGGGTTTTAATGCCATCAGTGTACCTCACATGGTGCACTGTAGGTGTCCCTTCAACCCTTAGCTACAACCCCTTTCATTCTTATTTTCAAAATAAGAATGGTAATAATCATTTTACTATTCCTTCATTCATATTCTCTTTCTTCCCTCTTACTATGCACCCTCTCCAAACAGTTATTTCCTCATTATTTTCAGTGTTGAATGACTTCATAGGTCCCAGCACTTGGGGTCTGGCCTAAATATTATATTCAGCTCCAGTTCCATTAATGACTTTGTACACCCCACCTCCCTTAGGGCCTACGCATGTGTAAGCAAACCTCAGTCATGTTTTATGACCCCTCTTCCTGATTTTACCCTCCCATGCAACTAATCTCTTAGACGTCTTTGCGTTGTGCTCAAACTGGACTGTACGTCAAAGCAAAATTGACTCTTCCACCAAAGGCAGGAAGAATAGCATACACGTTACTTCTCAAGCCCAAAACAGAAATGAGTTTTCAACAGGGTCAGTTGAGCTGTTAACTAGATACTGTACAGGATTAGGTATATAGTAACACCTTGGGGGGCATGGCCTTCCTCATAAGTAACAGTGTCTGTTACAACAAAGACCATATATGCACCTCATGTGGTGCACTGTAGGCACCACTTGAGGTTCTTTGCTGCAGCGTTCCTTCCGTGACCCTTAGCTGCAACCCCTTTCATTGCTTCTACTGTGCCTCTGTTCATATTCTTTTACCTCCTCCTTACTATTATTATTATTATTATTATTATTATTATTATTATTATTATTATTATTATTATTATTATTATTGTTATTATTATTATTCCAAAGATGAACCCTATTCATATAGAACAAACCCACCACAGGTGCCACTGACTTGAAATTCAAGCTTTCAAAGAATGTGGTGCTCATTTGAAAGAAGTAACAGAAAGTACAGTAATGGGAAATACAGAAAGAGATCTGTTATTAGCAAAACAGATAAATTAGCAAATTAATCAGTAAATAAGACTGAAAGTAAAATGTTAAAATGCAAATTGAATTTTATTGGGGTAGTAATGCATTGCATCTTTGCTTGAACTGCTGAAGTTCCAATTGTATGACATCCTCAGGGAGACTGTTCCACAGTCCAACGGTGTGAGGAATAAAGGACTTCTGGAATTGAGAAGTATGACAGTGAGGCACACTTACTGCATATTGGTGCTGCTGTTAAAATACAACTTATGAGAAAGTGACAAACGAAGAGACCATCCGTCAATGGTCCAAGTCATAATTGCTAATCTATCTGTTAGGGTTTGCATTGGATTCAACTAACACTTTTACAGTACATATAACTTTCTCGTTCCTTAGGTCTGTGGGCGTCACATCCAAGATATAGGAGATGGAAGCTGAGATTTTTCTACAGCAGTATGGTAGTGTGGCCAATTGTTGTGTAATAATGGTAAGGAACATATATATATATATATAACACTTTTCATTTCCAAAGCAAAGCTAAATAAGCTTATGGTTTAAATCCAGTATAAGTGAAGATTTTGATAATAAAAACTAATATTTAATTATTGTTCACTAGTCTAGTTCTTTGGGAAAGGGAAGACAATATATCATGGTAATGAATCCTGATCTTTTGCAAGAACCCTCAAAGCTTTCAAGGATGAAGTCAAAATATTTTGTTACTTTACTTTTCAGTATTTCAGCCAAAGCACTTATTCTCGTATGGACTGGGCCAGCTTCCACAAAGGCCTGGCTTGTTAGCAACCATATGAGAGACAGTTTAAAGCTACGATGTCAAGAGACATTGGCTCAATGCCACTTCACGGAGCGACTAGAGGAACAGTCAAGAGTAGTAGGAGCTTTTCAGTGCTGGCCATGGAAAGAGAGTCATGCTGCTTCCTTTGTCCGTTACAGTTATTTATCTGTACAGTATCAGACTTTGATTCAAACTTAACAGGGTCTCCTCATTCTGCTGTTGTGAGTGTCCTCATAAATTGAAACCTTTCTAATGATTTATATGAGTTAGGGTTTTTGTAATGAAAAAACTAAATGTTAAAGATTTAATAGACTTATGCAGCATGTCTCTTTGGCTATTGATTAGCTTGTGAACTTTTAAACTTATTTTTGATAAAAAAAAATTGATCTTGAAGTTAATTATAAACTCTTGATGGCTTATCTTGTACAGGTTTAAGGGTTTGATTTAGCATTGTTAGGACTTGATAAATGATCGATTACAAGTATTCCAGTTTAAGCAATTGCATATTACGGCCTGTGACACACCGTTAGAATAATATTACTATAGAACTCCCAGACGCTGAGGCCCTTTTTGTGGGTTATGTATAGCAAAGAGGAACTGCCTGAATCTAACTTACATTACCCAGATTGTTACCCAAGCTTTATACTGAAGTGTTAGGAATACAATATTACTGGTTAATGTTCCAGGCAGTTTTGCCAGATTAATGAGACAGGACTAGTTTATTACTTAATTACCTATGATGTGAAGGGGAGTTTTATTTAAGTCTTTGATATCTGTGGCAGTATTGTCTCTCTACTAAAGTTTTTTGAAGTTCTAGTTTACTTTTAAGTGTTGTAATTATGAGTTTTTAACCTTGAGTTAACAGAGTACCACATTTTGTCACTTCTTTATTAATATCCGGATAGAAATTTGCATGAGTCAAAAAGGGCGTATTAGTATAGCTTGAATAAGATACTTCAAGATCTGGTTTTTAAGGCTGTTGGCAAAAACATGAGTAATGAACTGTGCAAGATTAAAGTGAAAGGTTTTTGTCTAAATGTAACGTCACAATGATAAGAACAATTTAGGAAAGTGTTCAAAAGACCTTTGCGTGCAGTACTGAAGGACCCCATTTTATTTCAGATTGAGGAACTGACTCGCAAGTAAAACCTCTCGAGCACGTAAAGGTCACCGCACTGAACTGAAATACTAAGACAGAAGACATGTGGCCCATAGCTTCAAAACGTGGATGCACCGGTAAGTACAGCCTGACCCTACTTACAAACGAGTTATTTTCCGGACGGCTGTTTGTATGTTGAATTGTTTGTGAACTGGTTACTGTACCCTTCATGCCTATTTAAGTATGGTGTGATATAAAGTCAGTACAGTGCTGTACATTTTTTCATCCTGAAACACAGTACACTGTACATACAGTACTGTATACACAGGCACACAGAACAAAATTTGAACTTCCGGGTGGCAAAGGGGAGCTCTCCAAACACAATTTTGATTTGCAATCCTGTTTGGTTGCATCTCTGAATGTTTGTAAGTTGAATGTTCATAAGTAGGGTGGTGTCTATATTGATGTGTTTAGTCACATGAAATAGAGACTGCACTTTGTTGTACAAACATAAATGCAAAAGTAGAGAGTTAGGAAACTGTAGTAAAACCCTGGGTGGTGGCACGAAAAGAATCAAGACTTTGAAGGTGGCATGTACTGCCCAGTACAAACACTTGACGTTCATGGAAATTGTAAAGGAGTGCAAATGAAAGTGAGACTTTGAGGGAAGTTTGAGTTTGGGTGTGGAGTGTTCCGCGACTACGGAGTAATTTGTACGTTAGCAACTGAAGTGAAGAAGAGTTGTTGCATTGTAGGTACACTCTGTTATTTTGTAAAGGAAGTGAAAAGTTTCACCTCCTTAAGGAGTCTCGGTACTCTACGTAACCGCTTAACCGACAATGCAAATTTCAAAAAGTCACAAGTTGCCGGAGACGCATTGAAAGACATTCTGAAGGAATAATTGCTATACCTTGCAAGATTTTTATCGACAAATCTGGAGAAACAGGATAGAAACTTGGTCTTTTTGTCTTTATTTTTGCCAGTAGTGAGGTTTTAAAATCGACACACCCCCTGGATAACTTGCCATGTGTTTAATGCCTAGTTCCTTTACAGGTTCACCACCCATTTTGCTGAATTATTAGGCAATTTGAAGTATTATTATTATTATTATTATTATTATTATTATTATTATTATTATTATTATTATTATTATTATTATTATTATTACAGCACAAGATGTGCAGGGCATTTTCACTGGATTAAGAATGTGTATTATTATTTAAGTGCATTTTTACCAAATTAAGAGTCAGTACAACATTAATGCAGCAGCCTCAGACTTTGTCTTCTGAATAATAATAATAATATAATCCATAATCAAGTAACACTCTCTCTCTCTCTCTCAGACTTTCTTGAACTCTTGTGTGAACTCTTTTGAACTCCCTTGAACTCACTCTTTTGAACTGTGCTGAACTCCATATTTTGAACTCTATTGAACTCTCTCTTGAACTCCCTCTTTTGAACTCTTTTCAACTCCCTTTAACTCCCTCTTTTGAACTCTTTTCAACTCCCTTTAACTCCCTCTTTTGAACTCTTTTCAACTCCCTTTAACTCCCTCTTTTGAACTCTGATGAACTCTCTCTTGAACTGTTTTCAACTCCCTTTAACTACCTCTTTTGAACTCTGTTGAACTCTCTCTTGAACTCTTTTCAACTCCCTCTTTTAAACTGTTGAACTCTATTGAACTCTTTCTTTTGAACTCTATTGAGCTCTCTTTTGAACTCTTGTTGAACTCCCTGTTTTGAACTCTATTGAACTCTCTCCTTTGAACTTTGTTGAACTTACTCTTGAACTCCCTTTTTTGAACTGTTGAACTCTCTCCTTTGAACTCTTTTGAACTGTTAAACTCTCTCCTTTGAACTCTCTCGAACTCCCTCTTTTGAACTCTCTTGAACTCCCTTTTTTGAACTTAAATATTCTCCTTTGAATTGTCTTGAACTCCCTTTTTGAACTGTTAAACTCTTTCCTTTGAACTCTTTTGAACTGTTAAACTCTCTCCTTTGAACTCTTTTGAACTGTTAAACTCTCTCCTTTGAACTCTCTCGAACTCCCTCTTTTGAACTCTCTTGAACTCCCTTTTTTGAACTTAAATATTCTCCTTTGAATTGTCTTGAACTCCCTTTTTGAACTGTTAAACTCTTTCCTTTGAACTCTTTTGAACTGTTAAACTCTCTCCTTTGAACTCTTTTGAACTGTTAAACTCTCTCCTTTGAACTCTCTCGAACTCCCTCTTTTGAACTCTCTTGAACTCCCTTTTTTGAACTTAAATATTCTCCTTTGAATTGTCTTGAACTCCCTTTTTGAACTGTTAAACTCTTTCCTATGAACGCTCTTGAACTCCCTCTTTTGAACTGTTAAACTCTCTCCCATGAACTCACTTGAACTCCCTTTTTTGAACTGTTAAACTCTCTCCTTTGAACTGTTAAACTCTCTCCTTTGAACTCTCTTGAACTCCTCTTTTGAACTCTGTTGAACTCCCTTTCTTGAACTGTATTGAACTCCCTTTCTTGAACTGTTAAACTCTCTCCTTTGAACTCTGTTGAACTCTCTTGAACTCCCTTTTTTGAACTGTTAAACTCTCTCCTATGAACTCTCTTGAACTCCCTCTTTTGAACTCTCATGAACTCCATTTTTTGAGCTGTTAAACTCGCCTATGAACTCTCTTGAACTCCCTCTTTTTAACTCTGTTGAACTCCCTCTTTTGAACTGTTAAACACTCTCCTTTGAACTCTGTTGAACTCCCTCTTTTGAACTGTTAAACACTCTCCTTTGAACTCTGTTGAACTCCCTCTTTTGAACTGTTAAACTCTCCTTTGAACTCTGTTGAACTCCCTCTTTTGAACTCTGTTGAACTCCCTTTTTTGAACTGTTAAACTCTCTCCTTTGAACTCTCTTGAACTCCTAATTTTGAACTGTTAAACTCTCTCGAACTCCCTATTTTGAACTGTTAAACTCTCTCAAACTCCCTCTTTTGAACTGTTAAACTCTCCTTTGAACTCTGTTGAACTCCCTTTTTTGAACTCTGTTGAACTCCCTTTTTTGAACTGTTAAACTCTCTCCTTTGAACTCTCTTGAACTCCCTATTTTGAATTGCTAAACTCTCTCCTTTGAAATCTCTTGAACTCCCTCTTTTGAACTCTGTTGAAATCCCAATTTTGAACTTAAACTGTCTTCTTTGAACTCTCTTGAACTCCCATTTTTTGAGCTGTTAAACTCTCCTATGAACTCTCTAGAACTCCATCGTTTGAATTGTTAAACTCTCTCCTATGAACTCTCTTGAACTCCCTCTTTTGAACTCTGTTGAACTCCTTTTTTTGAACTGTTAAACTCTCCTTTGAACTCTGTTGAACTCCCTTTTTTGAACTCTGTTGAACTCCCTTTTTTGAACTGTTAAACTCTCTCCTTTGAACTCTCTTGAACTCCCTATTTTGAATTGCTAAACTCTCTCCTTTGAAATCTCTTGAACTCCCTCTTTTGAACTCTGTTGAAATCCCAATTTTGAACTTAAACTGTCTTCTTTGAACTCTCTTGAACTCCCATTTTTTGAGCTGTTAAACTCTCCTATGAACTCTCTTGAACTCCATCGTTTGAATTGTTAAACTCTCTCCTATGAACTCTCTTGAACTCCCTCTTTTGAACTCTGTTGAACTCCTTTTTTTGAACTGTTAAACTCTCCTTTGAACTCTCTTGAACTCCCTCTTTTGAACTCTGTTGAACCCCCTCTTTTGAACTGTTAAACTCTCCTTTGAAATCTCTTGAACTCCCTCTTTTGAACTGTTGAACTCCCATTTATTGAACTTAAACTCTCTCCTTTGAACTCTCTTGAACTTCCATTTTTTGAACTGTTAAACTCTCCTATGAACTCTCTTGAACTCCCTTTTTTGAACTGTTAAATTCTCTCCTTTGAACTCTGTTGAACTCCCACTTTTGAACTCTCTTAAATTCCCTCTTTTGAACTCTGTTGAACTCCCTCTTCTGAACTGTTATACTCTCTCTCTCTCTCTCTCTCTCTCTCTCTCCCTCTTTTGAACTCTGTTGAACTCCCTCTTCTGAACTGTTATACTCTCTCTCTCTCTCTCTCTCCCTCTTTTGAACTCTGTTGAACTCCCTCTTCTGAACTGTTATACTCTCTCTCTCTCTCTCTCTCTCTCTCTCTCTCTCTCTCTCTCTCTCTCTCTCCTCTTTTGAACTCTGTTGAACTCCCTCTTTTGAACTGTGTGAGGCTTAGTGCCTGTTCTGTCTATGGAACGATTGTTCCCTCGTTGAGCGTGCACTCCCTTTCCCGGTGCAGCTCATTTTTGTACAGAGTTTACGTCTGTTGTCTTCGCTTTGGTAGCGACGTTCAAGTCTGGGTAATCATCGAGTCAGGGTCCAGACAGCATAGCAGCCTGGACAGGTAGTTGTTACCCGTTGGCCCCTCCAGTTTCGAGGATGTGGAGTTCGACTTCGAGTTCGAGGATGAGTTGATGGCTAACCCTAGTCATCTGTGGAGAGGAGGCATTCCTCTGGGACAGCAATTTGGCTGTCGCAGCGACTCTGCGTGAACGTCTGTGTTTCATGGAGATGATGTTCCTGTTTGCCGTCATGGGGCGGTTTTGACGACTTCACGGCAGTTGTTTGGTGGTCATCCTCTGTGACACTTGTTAGTGGTCTTGACATCTCTGGGGAGATGGTTTGCACTGTAGGAGGATTGTTAATTATCATTACAGATGTTTTATGTATTGAGTAATTGGTATTTATGATTTTCATTATTTGTGCTGCTTTATTGATCTGTTATTTGTATTTTTGGTTATACCATTATTTATGTTAATTGATGTAACTTATAATCATTATGCTGTCTGTATTGTTTATCATTGTTTGATGTAGCTAATATGTTGTTCGCTTTTATATGGTATTTGTTACTTTTTGCTGTTGTGATAATGTTTCATTTTAAAGTAACTAATTTTGCTACATCTTTGTTATTTGACTGACTCTTTGGTTGTTTGATGTATATTTTTTGATTTACGCCAGACTTGACTTATTTGTAAATATGTACATATCTTAATGTTCATGAACTAGTATTAAGGTTATTTTTGCTCGTTTTGTTGTTCCCCTTTCCCCGTCGTTGTCGCGGCTTCTGCCAGTCTTTCCAGTCCATTTCTCTGTAATTGATGATAGAACCTGATGAACCGAGATGTGGTTCATAACCCAGGTCATCTGCGGAAACAAATGTTATGAACCACATCTCGGTTCATCAGGTTCTATCATCAATTACAGAGAAGTGGACTGGAAAGACTGGCAGAAGCCGAGACAACCACGGCGAAAGGAGAACAACAAAACGAGCAAAAGTAACCTTAATACTAGTTTATGAACATTAAGATATGTACATATTTACAAATGAGTCAAGTCTGGCGTAAATCAATAAATATACATCAAACGACCAAAGAGTCAGTCAAATAACAAAGATGTAGTATTGATGTAGTCACTGAGAAAGTGAAGTTTATCCATACAAGTGTTACAACAGCAGTTCTAGTCTGGGTGTGGCCTTCAAGGTGTATAAAATAATTGTATATTCATCAGGTCTTAAAATGAATAGTATTCACTTTCCATGCTTAGTTTACAAAGGGGAAATAGTTGTTGAGAAACAAAATAGGATAAAAAAAATCTTTTTTTTGGCCTGTTAAATAGGAATCTGAGAATGCTGTCATGTCAGGGTGCTTTTAAAAACCACTTCAGAGAACTGAGGTGAAAGTAAATCATCAGAAGTATTTTATGGAGGATTGACGAGCTCCTTGTAACAAACTACGTACAAACTTTTTAATTAAGTTTTATCTGCTACAAAAGTTCCCTTGCAACTAGTTTGTGTAAATCCAAGAAAAGATCTTGTATTGAGTTATAAATCTGAAATTTAATTATTCTGTAATTAAGTTTTTTAATATTCAATTTCAAACCCATTGGTCAAGAATATTATTGTATTAGGTGACTTAAAATTAAAAAGTTTATGGCCAAAGTAACATCTAAATCTCAACAGTATGTGGGGGCAAAATATTGGCAGTGCTGTTAACCATGTGAAATCAGTACTGAAGAACCTGTAGCATTTCTTGTGATATACAAAAGGTTTATATATCACATTTTCTTAGGCATGTAGAATATTGCAGTGTAAAAGTTTGTAAACATTTTCCAAAAATTGCTCTTCAGTGTTAAATATAATCTATTAATTTCATAGCACACAAATTCACGGTTTGAATCTGGCCTTGTTAGGGCTTGTTAAGACACTTTATTTCAGGTGTTCAATTTTGAGCACTTGGATATCAAAGACTTAGATTTTTATGTCTGCTCAAAAGTAGCTAGCAGTACTCTTTGCATTTTCAAACTACCATTTTCCCAACCACCTTTCAAACCTTACTCTCAATTTCCTTTCCAGCGCTGAATGACCTCATAACCTCTTAGACACTGACATGAATCTGAATTAGCTGAAATTGAAGGTAAGTCTCCTCAGGAATTAAGGCTTTCTTGTGATATATAAGAATTAGGGTTCTTATAAATCAAAAACTAGTTGTTACAAAGTTAAATGACATACTGTACAGTCTACAGTGTAGCAACTAAGTTTGTAAATTCTTAAATTGTTATTTTTCAGGAAAATTGCTTTTAAAGTTAACTTTAAAGTCTTAATAAATTAGCCCTTTTTAGCATTGTTAGGACTTCCTGAATAATCTTTTGCAGGCATCCCAAGCCCTGTAGTTGGTAAGCGCAGCAGCGTCTTTTCGGCCCATAGCTGCATCTACTTTCTTACTTTTTACTGCACCTCCATACATATTCTCTTTCTTCCATTGTACTTTCCACCCTTTCCTCATTATTGTTTCATGGGGCAACTGTGAGGTTTTCATACTTGCACATTCAAAACCTGTTTACTCTCAATTTCCATTGCAGCTCTGAATAACCTTTGGTCTGAGTTCTGCATTGTATTCTGTTCTAACCTTAATGAGTAATCAAGTGTACACACAAATTTATATGCGATAACTTGGGGTGAATTTAGTTAGCTATAGAGGTGGTAGTCTTGATTTTTTCCAACAGGAGATTTGGAACTCTTATCTTGAACTCCCTCTTTTGAACTGAAATAATCTGAAATAATCTCAGTCGCAGTTCTAGAACTCTGTAACTTCCAGAGCTGTTTTGGAATAGATACCTGGCCAAAAATTCCTTTCCAGAATCAAGAAAAGAAGATTCTGGGTCTCAGTTTCAGAGAAAGAGCCATAATTGTAGAGTTTATGTTTTTTGTGTAGGAATACCTCAACTCGGCGGACTTTTGATCTTACCAGCTTCATTATTATGATAATTTTTGCTGTGTTGCCCTTTTATATGTATCTGACTTATTCTCAGTAGTTTATATGCTAGTCCATACAGTTTTGGGCCCTGAAAATATGTATTCAGTAATTTCAGTAGCAAGCTTTGAAACATTCTAAATCAGGTCATTATGAAGTTGAATCCCCTTAGTGGGTTAGTTCTGTCAGCACACATCGTGCAGTACACTGCGGGTATTACATAAGGTCACATGCAGCGTCCGTTTGGCTCCTACCTGCAGCCCCTTTCATTCCTTATACTATAACAGTATACCTCCATTCAAATTCTCTTTCTTCCATCTTACTTTCCACCCTCTCCTGACAGTTGTTTCAACAGGTCTTCCTGTGCTGAATGACTTCAAAGGTTCCAGTACTTGGCCTTTGACTTAAATTTTATATTTCAGTTCCAGTTTATAAAGTTGAAGTGTTTTTAATTTGTCACTTGAAAGAACTGTTGGATTGAGTTCTCCTCTCTAGCTAGAGAGGAGAGATAGCTAACCACTGGGGTAGACACCATTAATAATAATTATTCAGTTGCACTAAGAGGCTACTGTCAGTTTTTTGTGAAATTTGCAATGTAGAATCATTTTTTTATTGCTCTTAACACTTCATGTTAGATTGAAATGAATTTCAGTAAGTTAGTGACCCCATTTATCCCCTCTTAGTAAAAGACTTGTGTATAGGATGCTTGAAGCTTGATTGCAGATAATCATGTCCTTATTTTAAGTCACAAGGAAAACAACCTCAATTTTCCATGTCTTAATGGTTTTATGTTCTTCCAGGTGAATCTGCAGTTTGGCAAGGGGCTTTGCAAATAACGATTGTACCGTTTTGACAGCACTTGAAGAAAACAGCAACGGTACAGTTACGTAAACAGGAGTGGTACATTTTCATGAACCCCACTGGACAAACATTGCAAGAAAATAATCATGAGATGATGTATAGTGCTTTAACAAAGGTACATTTTCAATTAACATACGTAAGGTGTCTGGGGAAGTGTATCATTTTGGTGGGACAAAGAGAGTTGTTCAGTTATGGATTTAGAGGTTTTGGTTTTGCAGAAATTAAAGATAATGATACTGGATTTAATGGAAATTGTGAATTAAAGAAGAAGTATTGGAGTGTATTGACTGTCAGTGCCTCAGATCTTAGAGGACTTGTAGGATATAAGACAAGTCAAAGAGATAGGGACAATTTTAGTGCTAAATGCTTTTACCAGACTACATTAGAATGTTGCAATGTTCTTACAGATGTTATAGCCAAGCCCAAATAGTAATGATGATAATATTTAATTATGATACAGAACTATTTATTTTACCTTGCTAATTGAAATTTACAGTAAGAAGCCTTTCACTTTTCTTAATGAAATTTGCGTTGCAATGCAATGTTCAGTTACTTGTTTAAAGACTTGTTTCCCATCTGTGCCCCTCTTAATTTTTATCTTACGACCCTGTAACCCTAAAGATTTCAGTGTCACAAGTTGTGATGTCATTAACTTCTTCCTCATCTTTTCAGGAAAGCAATTACAATCTACAAGAATAAACTGGACAAGTTTGAACACACAAATTTTGCCTTGGAATTCCACATATCCACCGTAGAAGAGGAACACGGGAAAAACTACAATTGGAGCACTCTAGTGGTCACATGTTAGTGACCCAAATCAGTCTTTGATGCTTGTAATTTTCAATTAGGAATTGTATGAGTCTATATTCAGGACATATGATTTATTTAAACCCACTGCTGGTTCATTATTTCAGGATATATAATTTCCACATTCATTTCTTCCCAATTTAATTTTAGCCAACCAGCACCTTAGTATTCTTCAAATACCTGAAACTCATGTGGCTTAATATTACCTATTAAGCATTTACGTAGACTAATTATAAGTTTAATTTCAGTTAATGTACAGCTCAGTATGTTTTAGAGTGCATAGTTTATTTTAATATCAGCTTTCAGTTCTGTGTATTTTAAAATAAGTACAGTATTTTATTTGCACTTGAATTTCTCTGTCAGCTAGAAAGCATTGTTCCATGATATATATTCTTTACTTCATTTTCTGATTAGTTTAACAATAGCTATGTGGCACCACAGTTTACTAAAGGATACATAGTCTCATTCACATAAGGTTCATGAGTTCAATATGTCAAGTACTAAAGTGCATTTCAGGATAGTTTTGTAATTTGTTACCAGTTTAAAATTAGCTGTCAGTTAACTCAATATTTTTTGGGATTCATATGTCAATGTTAATTTCTTATCAGTTTGATATCAGCTGAAAGCAATTCAGTGCATTTCAAGATGCATAATTTTATTTTCACCTGAGTCTAAAATGAGTTTGAAGTTGGTTACAGATAGCTCAATGTGTCAGGATACATCCTTTTTTTTTTACACAAGATTCATAACTGTTAATTATTGAAACTCAGATAGCTCAATTAGTTTAAGGATGTATAATTTTCTCTTGAGTTCTTTAGCTTTGTTAAAATCTCTTATCAAGTAGCTTAATACATTTTAGGGCACATAGTTCTTATTCTTCTTTCTCTGCATCGTTTCCCGCTTTTGTGTGGGGTTGATGTTTCTGACAGCTTTCCTCCACCTGACTCAGTCGAACGCATCGTCCTCTGACAGTTGTCTGTCTCTCAGATCTTCTCTAACTACAACCATCCACCTTCTTAGCTTCCTCAGTCTTCCTCTTGCTCTCTCTCCCACCAGGCATCTCCATCTGCATCACTCTCCGCCCTGCATGTCTCATCCCTTCTCACCACATGGCCATACCACTGCAGTCTTCTTTTCTGACCCTTCTTTGATCATTCTACCACTTTAGTAGTTCCTCTTATTCTTTCATTTTGATCCTGTCCAGTTTTGTTACTCCACACATCAGCCTGATTGTAATAATGGGTACGTAATGTTAGAAATAAATTTATCAGTGTAAGATAAGACATTAGGTAATTGTAGAAGCATAGACTATTTTGTATCAGCAAGCTTAGTATGTCTGAGGATAATTATTCTTAGTGAAATAAGTTTGATGTTACTGGTCAGGTAATTGACTGCTTTTTAGAAATACATGTAGCACTTAGATTTCATTTGGAGCATCCAGTAGGTCACTGTCCAATACATACTTGCCTGGGTGTGAAGTTCTTGTGATATTATAATTATTATCATTATTTTTATTATTATTATTCAGAAGATGAACCCTATTCATATGGAACAACCCCACTACAGGGGCCATTGACTTGAAATTCAAGCTTCCAAAGAATATGGTGTTTATTAGGCAGAAGTCAGAGGAAGTAAATTGAAATACGAAGAAGAGATCCCACTTATTGAAAAAAAATTATTAAATAGATAAATAGATAAAAATGTATTAAAATGCAAGAAGAATAATATTAGGGTAGTAATGCAGTAATAGAAATTCATTCTTATTGTTTTCTCAAGTTTCCCCAAAGTTCTTACATTATCAGTAGCAAATGGTTCATTAATTAGAACTAGTTGATTTTATGAAATATCTTCATGGAATCTGTTGTAGTTAAGAACAGTTTTGTGGAACCAAACCTGTGATGTATTGCCTTTGGAGAACAGGTATTATTTTCAGCTAAAGTACAAATGATTCCTGATATTTTTTCTCAATAAGCCACATAGATTTTGTTAAACTAGCCTCCACCATAGTAGGGACTTGGAAGCAAAGCTCTCAAATACTTTGTAACCTTAATCCACAGATTGTTTCAGTTGCTGAATATCAGAGCTTTTGAGAGTTAAATCCTTGATAGCTCTAAACTCTTGCATTACTGTAGTATTATGTAAACATTGGTACTTTTTAACTTTTAAGACTTAGGCTTTGCTTAATACAGGATGAATATTACAGCTTCCACATTTTGAAATTTGGTGACTTATGGAGAACTTGTCATTATTTTCATGTGATTAAATTATACTCTGTGATTTTGTACAAAGCTTGCCATGATTATAAAATGCACCTTGTTAAACATTAAACAAATTATTGAAAGTTTTCAGCATAAATTAATTCAAAGTTTACTGCAAGTACTGATGAGTTGTGTTATCAGGGGCATTTTTATAATCACAGCATCTCTGCATATTTCAAGACACTGCTGGAATGTGAAGGGTCCAAACTGAAATTTTGTTACTGTTAAGGGAATTTGGTAATGTAGGCACAAGATTCAACAAGTAAATTGAAATTCAAAATGCTTTTTTAAAGGGAGTTGGGTACTCAAATTAAATTTGTTACTTTTAGGGTCGTGTGGTTTTATACAAAACATATTTTAGGTAAATGGATCTGTACGTAAATTCTCATTCAGATTTTAATTTAAAGAAAGTTAAGTATTATTAACAATGGTTTCTTATGTACATGAATATGTAAACTCTAATAATAAGTAAATTGAAATTCAAGATTCATTTTCAAGGGGAGTTTGGCACTCGAATTGAATTTGTTGCTTTTAGGGGTCAATTTTTTTTTTGCAAAACATATTTTAGGTAAATTAATATGTAAGCAAGCTCAGATTCAGAATGTTGATGTAAAGGAAGTTAGGTATTCTTAATACACTAATGACTTTTTATATATATGAATAAGTAAACTCATAAGTGCTGTTTTAATTGCTCTTTAACAAAGATATTTGTGGTATATGTATTAATGAGCATTCTCAGTTATGAGCAGGGCTTGTTCATCTTAATGTTACATTGATACTTAGACTTTCTGGAACGATTCGATTCATCTTGAGAACTCGCCAATATTTTCTTTACCAGAGTACTAAGTATTTTTCAGACTTTTGCTATAAAAGCTAAATTCTAGTGGACTCCTTAGCTATCGGATAGTTGCTATTTATTTGACTGCCATTTTTAAATTTTTGAGACGAGCAAGTCTTCCATATCTCTTACCTTGTAAGGTTCTCACAAAGGGATCCCCTTTCCACGAAAGGTATAAATTGGAGTATGGTTAGGTTAAAGAAGTTGAACAGCAAAGTGGAAGAGATTAAGATGATGGAAAATAAAAGAAAGATATTTGATTGACAGGGAGGGATTTGTTTTTGTTATAGGTACACTTGCCCTTAAGAATAATTCACTGTAAAGCCATGTAGCTAAGGAGCCTTATGAAGTATATAATTATGATAACCACAGTCCTAGCTTCTCAGTTTCTTCACACATTTTGGATACTCTTGTTGCTACCAAGCCTTAGATCGAAATGGAAGAATGTGACGTGATTCTGATGTCTGTAACAGGATTTGAACCCTCATCCAGAGTATCAGAACGAGGTCATGTTATCCACTTGACCGCAGTTGTCAGGTAGGTAATGTAACCTTGCTCTGATACTCCAAATGCAGGTCCGACTCCTACTGTGGACGTCAGAATGACCTCATCTTCTTCCATTTAGATCTAATGCTTGGTAGTGACAAGTGATTCCAAGAAAAGTGTGAAAAATATAAGAAGTTACAAGGGCATTGTGGCTATTATAATTACATGGATAAGTATCTGGTAAAAAGTGACCAGTAGATTCTATGTATATATAAAGCATGGTTCATTTCAGGCAACAGTGAAATTTTAATAAGTAATTGGAAATGAAATCGTAAAAGGGTTTTGTCTCAGCTTAGGAACTAAATCATTTTAGGCAATGTTTCTAGTTACATTTTAACAAGATATATTTTAGACGTATGTGACTGTTAACTTGAATGGTTTGAGGAATTCATGTTTGTTATTCCTGAGGTGTTGATTTTTCTAAACTGTAGACGTTCCAATGTAACAGTGTCTTGACATATGGAGATTTTCTGTAGGTACTATATTTTTTTTTTTATTTTTGTAACTTTTCATATAATTCCCATCGAAGTTCAGTAATTTGATGAAATGAAGATTCACTTAACCGTTATTTTTAAAATTCAACTAAAATTTGAATAATGGGAAAATTATTGTAATACCAAAATATGTATGTTTTTTTGTAGAAGGACTTGTGAATTTCAACTTTGAGCTCAGTTCTCATCAGGTATTGACTTTCATTTAGCTACAAAAGGTTATTTGTGTCTTTGTTATGTCTAAGCACAGCAGAGCAAAGTTTAAAACTATTGAAAAAACCCTATTGGCACTAAAAATCAAGAGAATTGTAACAATATCCTTTGTATCCCGTAGTTATGGTATACTGTTTGGACACTGCTATCTAGGTTTGATAAACTGAGCTTGGAAATTCATATCCATATAAATTTTCCCCACAGGCCAACATTTTCAGGTATCTTTTTAAGGTGATGTAATGTAGACATTGTCCATGCTTTTATCTCTCGGCTTTCCATTCTCACTAGGCTTTCCTTCATGTGACCTTGAAATTACATTACACTTTGAAGGGCATTTCTGCAGTCTCCTGTTAAAGCTTTTACATAGAAACACTTGGCAGTGTTACAGCTCAACTTGGACCCTCCAGAATTTTAGCTCTCGTGCTGTAAGAGCAGTTTTCAATCACTTGAATACTTGTCAGCAGAAAACTTCCAGGTTTCATACTGTTATGGAGTCCACATTCTCTCTCTCTCTCTCTCTATCTCTCTTGCTGTTTGTTACAGCAGTTCCGCACACTCTGTGCTTTGCCAGAATCTTTATATAGTTATCTGAACCATCATTTCACTTTACTGACTTTGTGGAAGCTTTCTTGTAGGCCATATTCTCTACTGGATGGATCTTGAACATTTGACATGCTTTGCTGGACTGGACACACACATACACACACACTTACTTACTTACTTATTTACTTACTTACTTACTTACTTACTTACTTACTTACTTACTTACTTACTTACTTACTTACTTACTTACTTACTTACTTACCTTCAGGGTGCTTTCTCTATTTCTCCCAGTCTTCAAACCCTCACACTTAAATTCTTATCGTAAACTCTTTCATGTGTGGACCTGAGATTGTTAGGGGATGAAATTAAGTTGAATATTTCAGTGTAAGGATATTTGCCTATTTTGCCCAGTTTTCCAATGAATTCTAAAGTCTTCATTTTAAATAACTAATATAGTTTTGTAAAATGATTTATGAATCAATTCAAGGGTTTTGGTATGAAATTAAGGTGAATTTTTCAATGTAAAGGAATTTGCCTTTGCCATCCAGTTTTCAGATGAATTCTAAAGTTTTTGTTTAAATATTTGTTAGAGTTGTGTAATGTGATTTAAGTTACAAGTTTCATTTTATATGTTTTTATGTTTTAATGAGAACTAGAGCAGTGTCTGTAAACATTCTTCTCTAAACCTGAACAGTTGAAAGGTACTGAATTACTGCTCTTTACTAATTGATGTAAGTTGAAGTACAGAAGTCCTCATATATTTATACATTTTGTAAAACTGGAAAGGCTTTTTAAAATAAAAGACTCCTCGGAGTCAGCACTGCAGTGCCTCCAGGAGGGAGTAATATGTCCTCAGCCAGAGGTAATATGAGGTTAATTCTGTCAGTTGTCAGCAACCGAAACTGACTCAGAAGGGCTGATTGTTTTTCTAAGCTGACATCAGCTGATTTGGCCAAGATGGGAAGAGCCTTATGTACTTGTATTTTCCAAGATGTGTTTAAAATGTTCTGTGAACCTGTGAAAGAATTTTTAGAATTTATTTAAAATGTCTAACAAAATGTTCGATCAGGGAGTCCAACGAGGGTTGTGTTAACGGTTACCACCGAGACGAGCCTTAGGCTTATGTTCAACTGTTGTTGCTCTTTGAAGCAAATGTCAGCTTGGCATGTATTGTCCTCATGATATGGTGTAGCAAACATGTAGATTTTTAAAGCCAGAATTTGGTTTCATATGATGTACAGTTGCCCAAAAAAAGTATGTGAGTAGGTGAGAACATCTACAACTCAACAATGTTTTTGGTTTTTGTTTGAGATTTTGTGCAGGATTCTCTCTCGTCTTGTTAGAGAAGTTGAGTGTATTTGATCTTGTACAAGAAAAGGCACAATTGAGCAAGACGTGGTTATGGCGAATGTATTTTCGAAGGTGTTAACCGTTGTACTGACAGTTGTAGCTGACAATTCTTTCCTTGGAGCTGTGTAAAAATTGACTCTTAAATATTTCTTGATGGGTTATTTCAGTTGTCAGAAGTATGTAAGTGTAAAATTGACTTAATTCTAAGAAAAATTCTCATTTGTAAATTTTTATCATGAGTTGTCACATTTTACTTATAAGGCAGTTACGAGATTCCGTTTGATCAAATACTGTTTCCTGGAGAATTATAAGTAAACTTGTTGGTGTAGTACAGAAAATTTTAGCTTGCAAGGCATTTTTTTTTTTTTTTTTTTTTTTACTAGTTTACATATAACAGTTTCGCAAGATTATTTTAAAGCTTTGAATATTATTTATATCCTGCCAGATGTCTCATAAAGTATAAAGTTAAAAGTTAGGTTGAAAAGTGTAAAGTAAGTCTGTCAGACCTTGTAGAGAGAGTTATCCTTATGGTCCAGCAAAACCTTTAATTATATTTCAGACGCATACTGTCTTTTCAAAAGGGGCTACCAGCTTGGGGCTCAAACGTCTTGCGTCTTGGGCCGACATTCATTCGTGTACTTGAAATAAAGGAGGGATAAAACACCGCAACGATCATGTTTAGAATAAGTGCGAGAAACCTTGCAAGTGTTCGTTACATCGTTAGTAATTAGACAACAATTAGAGAGTTGAGTGTTAATCCTGGAGGAACTTTGATTGAAATCTGTAAATCTTTGGTCTAAAATTGACAAACAGATTCACTTGACAAGTTTCTAACAAGGCAATAAGACAGAATGTGGCCTTTGATATATTGTAAAGGTTATTGTACTACATCACCAAATACCTTGCCAAAAAGCATTCTTTGGTCTTGAGGCAGTGTGAGGTAATATCTAGACTTTTCTGAATGCAAAAGGTGAATGTAGAACAAATGTGTTCTCCGTCATTTAATGGGATGAGGAAACTGTCCTCATTTTTAGGTTACCTTTCTGTTGGAAGGTGTTATTGATGGGGAAATATTCCCTTAAAAGCTTGGTAAGATGTAGATGAATCAGATGCTCTGGAGAAGCTGGTTGCCATTTCCTCACGGAAGTTACAAAAACCCTCGGTTTGTTGATGTGATTGTTAATTGATGTCAGATTTTCACAGGTTTCCTCTTACGGTTTGTTGACAAAGAAGGTCTCAGAGCTTTGTGTTTGCTCTTTAAATTGGAGAATTATGTCTCTGATGTGAGGTGCTTGAATAATGGTGGTTTGGTGTGCTGTTTACAAGTTTGGTCTTCAAATACTGACTTCTCTCAAATTCTTGGATAGAGTTATGTCATCAGTCAGGTTTATTTTGCCCACTCTTAATGTTGACTTGTGGCATAGACGTAGAGTGAATTCATTAGCTTGTTGTATGAAACGTACTACAACGACAAACATCCTTTGCATTCTTTGTTAACTGATGTAGCTGTGTTTGCTCGCAGCGATAGGCTGGCCACTGCTGCAAACAGTTTGTCATTTTCTAGTATCAGGTTTAAGACTACGGTACTTAATTTTCCAAGTGTTTTGTTTTGGATACAACTGAATATGGAATAGTTTGCTTAGTGCAGTTGCTGAATCTTCTTCTGACCCCCAAATGTTCAAGATAGGAGCAAATTCATTCTTCCTTTCTGCTGACATCTGGATTCAGGTGTATCGGTCTTACTTTTTATTCCATCGTAGGTCTTTATTTCCTCACTGCAGGCTGATTTCCCTTTAGAGCCCTCTTAGGTTTATTATAGTTCGTTGACTCTGTCCATTAGAGTTTTCAGCTGAAGAATTAAAAAAAGAAAGGAATGATTGTTTTGTAACATTTTGTTGCAGGGGAGAAATTGATAAGAGATCTGATTTCGTTGCTTTGTCGATATTTAGATTTATAACTTTTACATCTTTTTCAGTGCTCCTAATTGGCCTTGGCAGGTCTTACTGGGTCAGGGTAACTGTAGAAGTCACTAGAATATCAACAGATTTTGTAGTTCATATACTTGATCTTGGGTAACTTGATTTAAGACACTGGTCATGGTGTAGATTAGAACTTATCCTGGCTTTTAAATTGATTTATAACTTTCTAGATTTCAGTAGACTTGATGTAGATTATAACTTATCCTGGTTCTTACATTGATTTTTAATATATCTTTCTAGATTTCAGTAGATTCAATGTAGATTAGAACATTTCCTGGTTTTTAAATTGATTTATAATGTAACTCTCTAGATTTCAGCAGATATGTGTAGAGGCTTCCTATGTTTTGGTCTTATGGAATTTTATCTTACTGTAAAGGTGGAAGTTTGCTATTTTTGAATAGCAATGTCAGTCAAGAAATGTATGGAAGATATCTAGTTTGGGATTAAATAACATCTTATTTTCTATGGTGGTAGTTTGTGTTTTATTCAAGCCCTTCCTCACAGCACTGTACTTTGGCATTTGAAGTGTCAACTTACGATAATAGTTTTGTAGTATGATAATGTTAAAAGAGTTGTTCCACAGGAAAGCCTAATGATATCTAGCTTATTAAAGGTACGATACATCTTGATTAGATTTTGTTTGGTCTTGTATGGTGGTGTATAGAATATGGACAATACTGTGTTAGTTTATGGTGGTGGTGTATGTATTCAAATGTTATTTTATTTGGAGACAAAGGACTTGGTATTTGTGTTAGATGGGTACAGTGGATGTGGTACTTACCAATTTATAAAACTGGTGACAGTGGATTTACAACTCGCCAATTTATAGGTGACAGTGGATTTGCTACTTAGCAATTTCTTGGTGATGGCGTAGTTTGGTTTTCAGAGATCGTTTAATGACAGTAGGTTCCACAATGATAGAATCTGGTATGTTTAATGGTGTTTGAAACAAGTCCAGGATTCAGAAAAATGTCCAGGATCAATTGGAATTCAGGAAGTCTTTGGTCTTTTCGGACTTTCTCTTAGAAAGTTTGTTTTTTGATGGTAGGTGTGTTTTTAAAAAGTCTATTAAGTCTGTGGTACTTTCAAATTTTAGGATATAAGTTACCATTTGTTTACTGTTATTTTGAAGTTTCTTGTGGTATTTCACATTGAAGAAGTTTTCCTGACACTTAGAAATGGTGTTATTGTGTGATACTTCCACTTTTAGAAAGTCTTAATCTGGTAAACTTAGTCTGAGAAAGTCTGATTCTTCATGATAACTCTGCCTTTCAAAGTCTTTGTTTTATATATATTTTTTGCATTCAGGATGTGTTGGTTTCTATTAGTTTTTTGTTTAGAAAGTGTACTGGTTTGTGACATTCTCCCTAAAGTGATTGTGAAAAGGTGGGATATATATTCAATTACAATGTACTGAGATGCTTCTAAAATCTTGTAGCCTTTTAGTTTGTACTTGCGTTGCCTTTAGAAGTGTGTGTTAAGTCTTGGTGCTTTGGCTTCCAAGATGTTATGTCTGTTAGCCTTTTGTGATTTTTTGGGCTACGAAGTCTCTTAATGTGTGACCTAGAGGTCTCTTAGTTGTTATTCTTGCTAGAAAAAAATTTTTTTTTAATTTTTTTTTTTCTAACCAAAGATTCGGAATATCTTTGGTTAGAAAGTTTCGAATTTCTTTAGTTAAAAACTCTTGATTTGGAATTTTTTTGGGTCAAAATCTGTTGGTTCAATTGTAGAAAGTCTGTTAGATACCTATAAAGTTAGGTATTTTTGGATAGTTTGTGGTTTGTTTCTGCTAAGAAATCTTGTTTGGGAGAGTTTTTGCTTAGAATACCTTTTTATCTTGGATGTGTTTATAGGATTCGTGAGTCACTGGGTTGAAATGTCTTTAATCCTGTTAGTTTTATGACCAGGAAGTCTATTAGTCCTTGAGTTTTTTGGCTTGGAATGCTGTAAGTGTGTTAATTTTTTCCAAAAAGTGTCAATTCTGGAAAGGTTTTTTTTTTGCAAAGAAAAGGTGTTTGGGAGAGATTCTGCTTAAAAAGTGTATCTTGAGGGGAGAATTTTTGCATTGAAAGTGTCTCGGTTTTAGATAGTTTTTACCTAAAAGGAGTTAGTAGTTGAAAGTGTTTTTTGTCTTGTGTTAGTTCTTCAGTTTTTGCTTAGAAAGTGTCGCAGTTTAGTCTAGATTTTTTACCTAAAATGAGAGTTTTTTGTAGTTTTTTTTTTTTTTTTTTTTTTTTTGCCTAGAAAGAGTCTCAGGTTAGTCTATTTTTTTTTTGCCTAAATGAGTTTTGTCAAGTTGTTTTACCAAAAAAGAGTCAGCTTTGTATTTCTATGCCCAGAAAGTGCGAGTTGGATCGAGGCTTTTGCCAAAAGAAGTTTGCAATTATTGAAGTAGTGAGATGAAAGGCCAAGATTTAGAGTATCCTAAACACTCACCAAAAATACAAAGATACTGAAACTTAAATTGGCATTAGATCTTTAAAGGGAAGTTTTGAGGTATAATGTCTAAATTGAAAGTATTAAACTCCCCATGAAGTTTTTCCTTACTTGTACTAGCAGGTCCTGACAGCAGGAATGATGACAATCAAGATGATTACTATGAAAATTATTCATAATTCCGTACTCCTTTATAGGTGATCAGTACGAAACTACAGTGTTTTGTGTCTTGTAATCTTACTGTAGTGAGTCTGTGAAGGTCGGTTTTTGTAACATGAAATTCCACATTTCATGGTCAATATTAAACAGTTTTCACTTGAAGGCAAATTTTGGTCATGTGGCCCTATTTTGATAAGTATAACAAAGAGATATTATCTTGATAGTCTTGTGTTTTGTAAGCAAAATGAAATGGCCATTCATAGTCTTGCAGACTTGTTCCTGTGAACAGTACAAAATTGCTCTTCATAGTCTTGTTAAAGCTGGAAGAATTTGGGAAGAAACCCTAACTTCAAAAAGCCCAAATGAATATACCAGTCAGGTGCTGGACATTCCTCCACAATTATCTGTTAGTGAGGTATATTTTTGCTTCATAATTATGTGTGAATGAACAGATTATCCCCTAATTACGAGGCAATGGGATGAATATTTCTTCCTAATTACATAATTACCTGATAAAGAGGAAGATTTCTTGGCCAAATTACGTTAAAAGTTTTTCCTACCAAATTAGCCGTTAATCATTGGTTTCTCCCTAATTACAGAATTACTAGTTAGTTAGGCCTATTCATATCCCTAATTAGTGGCAGTGGGATGCATATTTCTCCCTAATTACATACTTATCTTTTAAAGAGGTTGGTTTTCTCTAGTTACCTGTCAGTGTGGCAAAATTAGGTGGGGTTTTATCGAATTCCATGGCAATTACTAGTTTAATTAGGCCTAATTCTCTCCCTAATTGCTGGCAATGGGGTGGATTCTTGCAAGGTGTATCACACAGAACCTAAACTGGCCTGGTGGTCCACGTGTAGGGTGAAGGCTGACGTTAGTCCGACCTGCTGTCCTGCTGGGGGAGGAAGAACTCAGGGCAGGAGGACATTAGCTTTGCACGTCTCCTCCCATTTACCTGACTCAATCACTTGCATTGAATGGTGGCATTAGGCCTATAAGATGAAGTGGTGGGGTGCCTCAAGGCGCGCTTGTTCCACCTGAAGGGGTTTGGGTCACTTGTCTGCTTTTGGGGGGACGGTGTGTGTCTTGGTGTAATTAATTGCTTTTGTTGCAACAAGAGACGGGAGGATGACTCTTGTTGATTTGTGCATTGAAGTAATATAGTTTTAACTGAAAATAAAGTTTTTAGAATTGAAATAAAGTTAATGAGCTTTTGTTTGGTTTCTTCGTGAAATTCCTGTAAAATTCTCTTGCTAGAAAGACGTCTGAAGGTATAAATTAATATTCCAGACTTTGCAAATTAATCTTGTGGATGAAAATATCATGTAAACTGAAAATTGCACCAAATTAAACTTATATAACTTGTAAGAGTTTCGAGTTAATGAATTCAATTTAGAGTCACAGAAAATTATTTATGAATAGATAACTATTTTGGTGCAAGTGATGTTGATAAGGTAGGCCTAAACTTTAGCTAAAATAATTTAAAATGCAGCCAAAGTTGTTAATTACAATATAAAACATAACGTAACATAAGTAAAAAATGTGATTTTGAAGAAATACTGAAACCAATCGGCCAAAAAATGCTGTAAAAATAGGTAAATAATTGCAGTTACAACTGAAATTAATTAATGATTTATCTGGTTAAAAATAAGACCCTCTAATAATGGGGATTGGTGTTTTACAAGTTATAATTAAACGTATTATATCACCAAATTTATAAGGAATAAATCGGCCAGGAAAAGTTATTTTAAAAAAAACGAAATCAAATGATAAAAATACTAAGCAAAAATTGCCAATTTCAGTCTTAAAAAGTTCAACTAAATCTGAATCATTCGAAAAATAATCGAATTTTGAAATTACTCTTGTAGAACATTTCTACGTCTATCACAGGAGCTTATTTTCTGACGTGTTTTGGTATTTTGCCGTCAAATTTGACGTCAATTTGTCAATGTTTATTGCAAAATTAAAGTCTCGTGTTCATGTCACGCTTATGAACACGTTGAAACCCCAATCTTGCCAAAAATATTGATATTTTGACGTCAAAATTGACGGCAAAACTCCGAAAGATGTCGGAGAATAGGCTGTGAGAGACCCTGGAAATTTACAAAGTTATTTTGGTAAAATCCTTATTTAAAGAAAATGACGTAAATTTTATATATAAATATCAACTAAAATAGTTATTAAATAACCTTGTTTATTAATATTTATGAGTAAATTACTCTTTACGGCTCTAAGTCAAGAATTGTCTGGTGCAAAGTCGGTATCAAAATGGCTAAGACACTCGAGAATATATTTATCGTAGTCATCGTCTCTTTCGCTGCTTGTCCCTTCGTTTTCTATGAGAACGAGAGAGAGAGAGAGAGAGTGGGAGAGAAAGAGAGCGAAAGAGAGAGAGAGTCGTAAAGTCTCGGAAAATCACGCAAAATCACCTAAGTGTCAGAACGTATATTTTAAATCCGTAGGGTTTTGAGAGAGAGAGTGAGAAACAGAGAGAGAAAGAGAGACGACTGGACGAAATTCTGGTCTTACATTTCTACACGGATTTTTCACGCCATGTTTCATGAAGACTTTCTCTGCCAAGTTAGACTTTAGCCATGATAGTCGAACGTAAGCTTTAGGTCAAAGTCTCGGTGGGTATAACCCCATACCCCCAACCATCTTTGGGCTCCCTGTCCCGACATCTTCTGGGGCATTTTAAGTCTAAACATTCTCTCAGGGACATAGAATATGGCCGACACCATCTTGGAAAATACAAGTGCATAAGGCTTCATATATTCCCATCTCGGCAAAAGTCAGCTTAGAAAAAATCAGTCCTTTTTCGAGTCGGTTTCAGTTGCTGATGACTGACTGACCTCATATTATGACCTCTGGCTGAGGACATATTACTCCCTCCTGGGGCACTGCAGTGCTGGCTTCGAGGGGTAAAAAGAATATATTTGATTTTTATTATCATTAACATAATTAACCTTCCCTACTGATAAGATTCTCTTGTGGATCAAAATAAAAGACTTGACGGACATTTAGAGGATTTATTTACTTTTATCACATTTTATTACAATGATGACGTCACAGCATTGACTTAGAGCTATACTGTATTTTCCCTATTACAATTATGACGTCATTAGTGTCGTGACCACCTTAGCAACTTGATACGTCACTTATTCTACCAATGACGTCATCGTTTCCATTTTATGACGTCACCAGTATCATGACCTTAGCGACTTCATACGTCACTCATACCACCAATGACGTCATCGTTAGAACTGTTTTCTTTACGAGATGTTTTGTTAAGCCCTCTCTTATTAGAGACCTTTTTAAGGCCATTTTCTATGCATTCGTAAATTTTAACTGGTTTTAAAATGCATTAACTAGGCCTAATATTAATGTTTTAAAAGGCCTTAACTAGGCATAATATTCAGAAGTTTTTGGTGCCCTTTAAAAGGCCATTTTTTTTTTTAAATCTATAATCGTAGGTTTTAGGGACGCCTTTTAAAGGTTTTACTTAGACTTAGTCTATACCCTGTATATGGTCCATGAAACCCTTTGGTTTGACCCTTGCTAAAACCCTTATTTCTCTAGTAAATAAGGCTTATATTAATGGCCCAAACAAAAGGCTTTTCAAGTCTTATTAATGACCAAGCCTTTTATAGCCTCTAAAAGGCTTGAATAAAATCGACTTTTTCTTAGCCATACTTTAAAAATGGCTTATCTTTACATTAGGCCTTTGAACCTGACACCTATTTTTTCTTTCTCATCACTTTCAAGTTGCAACTCGTGATTGCACAGAGAAAGAGAGAATTCTTTTAGAGTGTACCACATACTGAGAGAGAGAGAGAGATTCTTTACCAATGTGTGTACCACATATGAAAGAGAGAGAGAGAGATTCTTTACCAATGTGTGTACCACAAACAACCTTGAAAATTACGAGAAATAAGAGCTAGATTAGTTTTGAGAGAGAGAGAGAGAGAGAGAGAGAGAGAGAGAGAGAGAGAGAGAGAGAGAGAGAGAGAGCCATGTTTCAAAATCCCACAAACCTTTTAGCTTTACAAATGCCATTTTTGCCAGTCTTAAGCAGCGAAGCAAATCAGTTCCTGATTTCCAAATGACCTCGAGATTGAAATCCCCAAAATTCCTTATAAAAACGCCCCATCCCCAACCCCTTTTCTTGCTGCTGGCACCTACAGTATAAGGCCACTTCCTCTAAGCAAGTGCCAGGAATGAAAGGAAGTGTTGTTCGAATTCATACTAATTTAAGGGCCAAACTAGGACCACCATATGGGTCTCTAGATCGAAGAAATCTATCAAATTTAGGCCATAGGGCCACAAGGGGTCAAACTATGACCACCATAGGGGCTTCTAGGACGAAGAAATCTATCAAATTTAGGGCTTAGGGTCACAAAGGGTCAAGCTAGGACCATCATATGAGCCTCCAGATCGAATAAATCTACCAAATTCAGGCCATAGGGCCACAAAGGGTCAAACTAGGACCATCATATGGGTCTCCAGATCGAATAAATCTATCAAATTCAGGCCATAGGGCCACAAAGGGTCAAACTAGGACCACCACATGGGTCTTTGGAATAGCCTAATCTATGAAATTTAGGCTACAGGGTCAAACTAGGACCAGCAAATGGCCACCAAGGGGTGTGAACAGATTCTTAACGAGACAAAGTATCTGCTTGGAGTCAATATATTTGGCCTAATGGCAAAGTACAAAAACTAGAACAGTTCTAGATAGCAACAGAGCACTATGCCATTTCCTTCTAGAGGATCTAGCAAAGAACTACTGGAAGGATCAAAGTTCTAGAAGTTATCTAGATCTAGCATACAGCTCAAAAAGTCTAGTTCTATAATAGAGCTCCAATGTTTATAGACATAGTACAGTGTCAGTTCCTTCTGGAGAAACTAGCAGGAAAAGTAAAGTTTTAGAAAAGTCATCTAGAACTTCTAGAAGTCTCCCAGCTCTAGAAAAAGTCACGTACAACTTCTAAAAGTCTTGAAGTGTTAGAAAAGTTATCTAGAACTTCTAGAAGTGTCAAGCTTTAAAAATTCACCTAGAAATTCTAAAAGTCTTAAAGTATCAGAAAAGTTATCTAGAACTTCTAGAAGTTTTGAAACGTTATCTAAAACTTCTAGAAATGCCAAGCACTCAAAAAAAATTATCTGCAACTTCCAGAAGTCTCGAAGTTCTAGAAAAGCTATCTGGAACTTCTAGAAGTGTTAAGTTCTAGGAAAAAATTCACCTGGAATTTCTAGAAGTCTCGAAGTTTTAGAAAAGTTATCTAGAACTTCTTGCAGTGTCAAGCTCTAGAAAAAATTTGCCTGGAACTTCTAAAAGTCTCAAAGTTCTAGAAACGTTATCTAGAGCTTCTAGAAGTGTCAACCTCTAGAAGAAATTCACCTGGAACTTTTAGAAGTCTCGAAGATTTAGAAATGTTATCAAAAACTTCTAGAAGTGTCAAGCTCTAGAAAAAAATTCACCTGAAATCTCTAGAAGTCTCGAAGTTTTAGAAAAGTTATCTAGAATTTCTAGGAGTGTCAAGCTCTAGAAAAAATTCACCTGGAACTTCTAGAAGTCTCGAAGTTTTAGAAAAGTTATCTAGAACTTCTAGGACTGTCAAGCTCTAGAAAAAATTCACCTGGAACTTCTAGAAGTCTCGAAGTTTTAGAAAAGTTATCTAGAACTTCTAGAAGTGTCAAGCTCAAGGAAAAAATTTCACCTGGAACTTCTAGAAGTCTCGAAGTTTTAGAAAAGTTATCCAGAACTTCTAGGAGTCAAGATCTAAAAAAAAATTCACCTGGAACTTCTAGAAATCTCGAAGTTTTAGAAAAGTTATCTAGAACTTCCAGAAGTTTCACTCTATAAAAAATTCACCTGGAACTTCTAAAAATCTCGAAGTTTTAGAAAAGTTATCTAGAACTTCTAGAAGTGCCAAGCTCTAGAAAAATTTCACCTGGAACTTCTAGAAGTTCGAAGTTTAAGAGAAGTTATCTAGAACTTATAGAAATGTCAAGCTCTAAAAAATTTCACCTAGAACTTCTAGAAGTCTCAAAGTTTTAGAAAAGTCATCTAGAACTTCTAGAAGTGTCAAGCTCTAAAAAATTCACCTGGAACTTCTAGAAGTGTTGAAGTTTTAGAAAAGTTATCTAGAACTTCTAGAAGTGTCAAGCTCTAGAAAAAATATACCTGGAACTTCTAGAAGTCTTGAAGTTATAGAAAATTTATCTAGAACTTTTAGAAGTGTCAAACTCTAGAAAAAATATACCTGGAACTTCTAGAAGTCTTGAAGTTCTAGAAAAGTTATCTAGAACTTCTAGAAGTGTCAAGCTCTGTAAGAAATTACCTGGAACTTAAGTCTCGAAGTTTTAGAAAAGTTATCTAGAACTTCTAGAAGTGTCAAGCTCTAGAAAAAAATTCACCTGAAACTTCTAAAGTCTCGAAGTTTTAGAAAAGTTATCAAGAACTTCTAGAAGTGTCAAGCTCTAGAAAAAAATTCACCTGAAACTTCTAAAGTCTCGAAGTTTTAAAAAAGTTATCTAGAACTTTTAGAAGTGTTCTAGGAAAAAATTAACTGGAAGTTCTATTAGTCTCGAAGTTTTAGAAAAGTTATCTAGAACTCCTAGGAGTGTCAAGCTCTAGAGGCAAAAACAGGAAGACCAATCATGCTTTAACAATACTGGTTATAAGAACAACAATCATTCTGGTTATAGGAAGAACCACCATTTAACAATACTGGTTACCACCTGAAGCTGCAAATCAGTGTTAAATCACTGTTGCTACAATCAGAAATGAAAATGGGGCTGATTGAATATCCTGTAAGGACTCTCCAGGACAAGAATCAAGAGGATAAAGCAATCCTTTGATATAAGGAGTTAGGAGAGACAGAGTCCTGGTCCCTGGGCATCCTAAGGCAAGGAGTCTCAGGCCCTATGGAAAAGTCAAAAGCGTTGGTCCTACTATAAAGTAGATGCTGTACAAAAGAGATTCCTCCATTCAGCACAGACCTGCACATCCCCAGGGAAACACTGGAAAGTGAGAATTTGATCGCTATCATTATTGCTCATCAGCTATTGACAGTGCTTATGCAAGAAGGCAAAAGGGTACCAACTCGAGTAGTCACTCCAACAGAATACAATTACGTGTTCTAAACAATTCAAAACCCATGACGGAAAGCAGTAAATAAACCATAATTAATATTATTATTATTCAGAAGATGAAACCTATTCGTATGGAACAAGCCCACCAAAGGGGCCACTGACTTGGAATCCAAAGTTCCAAAAAATATCTTCATTAGGAAGAAGCAAGAGAAGGTAAAAGGAAATACAGAAAGAAAAGTAGATCAAAAGCTGCAAGCAAGGAGCATTATCCAAAAGCAAGGGCAGTAAGAACAATAATATAAAGTTCATTTCTGAAGCTTATCTAAACCAGCCAAGCAGGGAACCTCTTAACACACTGAAATACTATTACCATGGCTGGACAACCACAAACTCGCAATTCAAGCCACTTAATCCCAATGAAAAGGGTTCTTGCTGATCTTGTCATCTAAACTGGAGAACACTTCTCGATCCATGGTCAAACAAATGACCTGATGTAGGAAATTATGTTAGATAGCATTACAAACTGCTACATAGTTCCTCTGCAGCATTTGAGAGTGTCAAGCACTGCCAGATGCAATGTTTGCATTCAAAAGCAAAAGGAAATACTTTATTTCTGGCCTTGGATACATTAAATGCAATGCTATCAATGCTGAGAGAAAAAGGAAGTGGATATAAATTACACCCAAGTACTCAACAAAAGTCTTGTCCTTAAAATCTGTCAAAACTAGCAGTTGTCTTTTTACATTAAGGCCACATACTGACAAAGACTGTTGTATAATCTTGTACAATATGCAGTCAATAGTATTGTATTCAAGGTGTACATGCCACCATATCCCTGGGTACGAGAACTTGCACTCAAGGATTGGGCATACTGTTACTGAGAGGGACTTACAGCACTAGCAGTCAAACTTAGGAATGTTGCTTCACAGTACTGAGTAGTGCAAAGGTAAAATTAAAAACAGGGTCCATTATAAAAAAAAGGATAGCTGAAATGAAGCCTGGAACTATAAGACAACACTGTTCACAAACAGCCTATTAGCTAAACTAACCAGAAGGCTACTGAAAGTCTCAATTATTTTGCAAAAACTTTTCAGTACAACATAAAATGCAGGCACCCAATTTCAAAAGCATGAAGTTATACCACATTTAAGGATGTCACTTTTCTGGCTAAAAATGGACATTTAGATGCAAACATCAACCATGAATACAAGTAACGCACCAGGTTACAATGTCTAAGGCCTAAGAACATAAGAAAGCACTGCAAAAGCAGAGAATTCATAAATAAAAGACAAAAACAACTACAGTATACAGTACAAGGGATGCACTGTGTTACAGTGTCTGAGAACATGAGAAAGCACTGCACAAGCAGAGAATTGAAAAACACAAGTGGAATTCACACCAGGCTTAACTGGCAAGGTACCATCAGCCACTGTGGAGGTCTCATTTGGAAATCAGAGAATTCCTTTATTGGCTCTGACCTGCTCTAGCCAGGCAAAATGTGGCACTGTGAAATCAAGAGGTTTGTTTCTGGCAATAACATGGATGTTACGAGAGAGAGAGAGAGAGAGAGAGAGAGAGAGAGAGAGAGAGAGAGAGAGAGAGAGAGAGAGAGAGAGAGAGAGAGTCTACCAACACTACAAGTGGAAATATCAGATAAAAACCTATTATTGCACAATAGCCTTCATTATTAATCAGGTGGAAAGACCAAGTTCTGTATCCCAATATACAGTAGTAATTAGGCAGTATGTAAACCATTTCACTATTCAAAAGATTACTCACCAATTCGAGACTTTTCGAATGCTTCCTCAATACTGGAACAATGTATTTCCAATGTCATCTTTTCATTTAATGGTGGTTTTTGCAGACAGCATGGAAAGACACCTTTTCCTGTACCACACACAATCTTCTTTCACCAGTATCTGCATGATTTGTTTACCAAACTGACGTATGCTACACTACATACCCACTGACATAAGACACCTTCTTAGCTAGAGAGGGAAGTATGAGTGCTGTATTGTACACAAACGTAGCTATCCAAGTTAAGAACACCTGAAAAAGGGTTTCCAATACGTACGGTCAATGAAAGGCGAGTGGTCGCAGAAGACAAAATCAAAATGGAGTGCAAGAAACAAAGGAAGTACAAAAAATGGAAAGCACGAAAGCGCAATAAACAAGACAGACTGGGGAACATGAGAGAAACTTCAATCTTGAGACACTCAAGTGACACTCAAGAGTGTCATAAGACAAGCCTTTGGTATGAAAGCACCAAGTTATCCAAAGCTGGAATTACCATCAGGAAATAATTCATGTTATAAAAAGCAAACGCTTGTAAATTGGATACTGCACTGTACAATGAAAAGGTGAAAAGTTTTCCTTACATGAACGGGGTTACACAAGCACCATACAAATCAAGAATTACCAATGACTTGAAGAGAAGGCTGGATGGACAGACGAGCCAAAGGAGATCAAGAAACAAGGACAATGATTCTGTGACTGGAAACACTTCACCCCCAGAAAGGAATATTGAACTAGGGTGCTGGGACGCGCAGCCATAGAGTCTACATCTTGACGATGAAGAACCAAAACTGGTGCCTAGTTTAAGGGTCACTAATGAGCAGCAGAGGTAAGGAACAGGTCATTATACAGCCCTAAAATATCTCAGTGACCTAACACATACAAATATGACCTAGGGGAACAAAGCAGTGGTTGAGGGCATCTCAGCAGCTAAGCCTGTTCCCCAACACCCCTAGGTCAAAAAGATAGTTCAAGCTGCCAATGAAATCAACCAAGACATGATTGGGACTTGAATTCACAACCACACCACACTGTCAAATCCAGGTAGTACCACACAGCTACCATGATTACAACAACAGATCATTTCTAATCCAAAAGACAAAGTTAAGGAGAAAAACAAAAGTGAATTTTAAGGGGACAAGGTACAATGTGAAGAAGTATCTAAACAAGAACCACAAAACAAATACAAATAGATGCTGACAGTGGATAAATTGGGTCAAAGTAGAGGTTTGTAAAGCAGAAGGAATAGCAGGCAGAGAGAGACAGGAATAAGTAACATGGAGAGCACAGGTGATGGACAGAGGGCGCACGTCAAACCAAAAGCGTTTAAAGGCATGAAAACAAATGAAGGCATTCAAACAGGTGAGAGATACAGGTTAGATTATTAATCCCAGACATCAAAGAGCACTGAGCAGAGAAAGTCCTGAGCAATGAGAAAACTGTATGGCAGTCTGGACACAGGGATTACCAAAATAAAGGCGCAGACACAACAAACCAAAGACAAGGCTGGAAACAGTATGCAAGATGTCATACAAAGTTTGATCTAAGACCTCACAACACAAACACCATACAAGAGAGGGACTTCAATATTGGAGACACTTCTGAGATGATGTGAAGTAGGTCAGGACAAAACAAGCATGGTTATATTATTGTATCTAGGATTAGCAAAGTCCACAGTGAAATTGATAAGGCTAAACTTGAAAGGTGTTTAGCAGAGTTTGGAAAACTCAGAATGGTGAAATGTTCAAATGCAGGAGATATACAAACGCTACAGGTAGATTATAAACAGAATGAGTAACAAGAACACATGAAAAAGATGGAACAGGTTTAATCATTCTTGGATGAACAGGAAATATTAGGAGCGAAAATATGTGAAAAGCATAAATTATCTTGACCTACAGTGCACAAATGTGGGGCCTGAGGAAGCAGAGAAAAGACTGTGGGACAAAATACACATCACATTACTGACACAGGTCCAGGACAATTTGGCATATCATGTGTACTCAAGTAAATAAGCCAAGACTTTGATGGTTTGAGAACGTTCTAGTATTTGAGAAGAATGACCACATGAAAAAGGAATAGAATAACTCATGAGGGAAATGGAAATCCTACACAAGGCAATGCATCACATACTGCAATGGAAGGGACAAAACCATGATCAAGACCAGAAGATGCAACACAGGAGCCTCTGGACTCGACACATCTGGAAAAAGTTACAAGTAGAAATAACCTCAACATAATATATCAACAGCAGTGACACACCTATCTGTACTTGCTTCTTTCAAGATCTTGTGAACAGCTACCATTCGAGACAGAAAACATCAGGTTATTCAAAGCTGGATTCATAACCAAGCACTAATTCAAGTTATGACAACAAATGCTTGTAAGTGGGATACAAAGGATAAACACTTTCTTGACATGAACTGGAAGTCACGAGTAAAACACCATACAAATAGACTGATGAAAAATACCCATGACTTAGACGGAAGGCCGAACAGACTAGCCAGAGGAAACTGGGAGACAAGGACGAAGATATTCTGACCATAAACACATTATCTAAAAAAAGGAAACCTGAATGAAAGTGTTCAGACATGCAGCCATGCACTCTACATCTTGACGTTGAAGAATCTCAAGAGAATGCCTGGTTTAAGGGTTGATAACAAACAGCAGAGGTAAGGAACAGGTATTACACAGCTGTGCGATGTCTCAGTGACCGAAGAGGGCCTGGGGAAACCAGGCAGTAGTTGTGGACATCTCAGCAAGTAAGCCTATTCCCCAGCATCCCTAGCTCACAAAGACAGTTCAAGCTGCCACTGAAATCTACCAAGGCATGAATGGGACTTGAACTCGCAACCACACCACACTGTCAAATCCCACGATTAGATCAGCAGATCGTTTCAAATACAAAAGACAAAAGTTAAGGAGAAAAACAAAAGAGAATTTAAAGGGAGCAAGGTACAGTAATATGAAGATGCTAAACAAGAACCACAGAGCAAATACAAATGGATACTGAATGGACGTTGACAGTAGATAAACTGGGTTAAAGTAGAGTTTTGTAAACCAGAAGGAATAGCAGGCAGAGAGAGAGAGAGGAATACGTAACACGAAGAGCACGGGTGGTGGACAGTGTGTGCACGTTAAACCACAAGGAGTTCAGACGCATGAAAACAGATGAAAGCACTCGAACAGGTGAGACGTACGGGTACAATTAAACCGAGACATCAGAGGAGCACTGAGCAGAGGTAAGAGATAACTGCATGGCAGTCTTAATTTCAGGGAGGACCAAACAGAGGTGTAGGCACAACAAACCAGAGTCAGGGACTGGAAACTGTATGCAAGAAATGATATTAGGTTGCCTCTAACACCTTGCATGGTACAAATACCTCAAGTAGAGGGCTTAAATATTGTAGACACTTCTGAGAGGACATGAAGTATGTCCGACAACCAGAAATAAGGTCTGGAAGGAGGACAAGGTGATGGGACTTCTACGCGACAACTGTTGCGGTGAATCATCCGCAGAATGACAATGTCAAGGTACAACATAGAGTAGAGGTGATTTAGACATCTAGCACTTAACAGAGTTATTTAGTTAGTCATTCACAGCTACAGAAGGGGATATGAGATCTTGAAATGCAGAAGCTTCAGAGGCATCAAGTTAAAGAAGAATTAAATGATGTTCCAGACTTGATCGTAGGAGGAGGATGGCGAGTGTTTTACAAAAGGTAAATGCAGTGTGCTGTGGAAGCAACATACACTGTAAAAGTTTCTCCTGAAAATGTATAATGTCAAACAGCAATACACTATCACCATTTGGCAATGCCAGCAGGTATACAACAAGGATTAATGCAAAGTCCAGATCTACTTGGGATAGCAAGAGATGTTCTTGAGGAAATATCAGTAACTTTGACAGTATTAGACCCACAGATATGATGAAAACCAATAATTGTCAACAGCGATAATGATGACTGGTTAAGCGTCTGCTACAGAGGGACACGGTATTTGTAATGAAGAATTCAAACAGCTGGCAAACATACTTCTGAGGTACATCAGTATGGACTGTACAAACAATAGAGTCCTCACCCAACGATCTATTGTTTCACAATGAATCAACGACAGGAGTCAAACCTCTGTCCCATGCAACTCTGGATGCCATGAGTCAGAAAAGTGTCAATATGAAAACTTGGACGTAACATCTGCATAGTTACATTAGCAAAGTCCATAGAGGGTCAGATAAGGAAGAACTAGGAAGTTGTTTGGCAGAGTGGAAAATTGAGACTAAAGTGGATGTGTAAAAAATGCAAGTGATGTACAAAAGCTGGTGAAGAGATTATACACAAAACAAGTAACAAGAACACGTGCAATCATAAAAAAAATGGGACCTTGTATGAACGAGAGATTTTAAGAGGGAGAAGGTTCGAGAAAAGCATGAGCCATCTTGACTTACGGTGCAGAAGTGTGGGTCTTGAGGAAGCAGAAAAAAGCAAGTAGGACAAAATACACATCAAAGTGTTGAGATACGTCTAGAGTACTCACAATAATAAACAGACCAAAACTTTGCTAGTTTGGGTATGTCCGAAGGCTCGAGAAGAATGAAGACAATACATTAGATTCACGAAAGGAGGGGGCAAAGATAGGACTTTGGACTATTATAAGAAGATGCCAGATACGAGCCATTCAACTATCTATCTAGGTTCAGCCAGCCTTGTGCTGGCAAGGGCTCTTGCTCTTCAGCAAACCCATAGCTTTGAGCTCGAAACACTGGGAAAACTCTATGAGAGACAACAACCTAAACATATATAAAGAGAAGTGACACACCTATCAGCACCTGCTGCTTCTGAGATTTTGTGAGAAGCCACCATTCAAGATAGAAAACAAAACACAAAACAGAATCTCGTCATGAACTAAATAATCCATACGTAGTAGAAAATTGACTGAAGAAAACATATGTATGTACTGTAGTTGCACAAGAATGAGTATCAACACAAACTTTTAATCTTAAACCAAACACAATTTGCTTTAAAACAATTTCTGGTATTTAGCTTTGTAGGCCTAATCCTTTGAATTCATGTAACGCATCGCTTGGATACTTTAGGGCAGGACTCAAAAAAGTTACCAAGAAAATCCCAAAATTCAACAAAACTTTTGAAGCACAAACAATGGTGTTAATACAACTTGGCCTGGAAGATGATGAGAGGTAAAAATATGAGAATAACACTTGAGCAAAGTCAGAAATAATCCAAGTCAACCAGAAGAATGAGGGTCACTCAAAATCTGTTCTTGGAAATTCTGAATAGTTCTATCCTACCAAGGCTGTTGGGACAGGCCCCCTACCGCCTTTATCCAGCCCTGAGGAAGGAGGAGGAAGGAAAGGCACTCCAAAAGAAACATCAGATCTGGTTCCTGAAGGATACAGAGGACAAGATTGAAGGAATCAAGAAGCAGAAAAAAAATGACAAAGCTTGGTATGTCTCAAGGACCGCATACCAACTTCCCTGGAGTAAATATCGGTCGCAGGAACCTATGTGCATTAAAAGGGTTGCTACCCAAAGCATAATTTCTATAAGGGAAGGAGCATGTAAGCCACTGAGAAACAGGGAATTCTCTTCTTCTGAGAAGACATGTTAGACCTTGCACTCGAGATATGAGCAATATTTCAACTGGCAATGTGGAAACATGAGAAAATGCGAGATATTAAAACAGGCAGTAGGAATAGCTTGCAAGAGGGAACGCAGTTCCATAATTTGGCTTTAAACTTGGGAACATCTCTTGATCCTAGTCACCTAAAGTCTTGTCATCTGAAATGGGAAGGTATGCCCCACTACAAATTCTGGGAGACTAGCACCTTTCTCGACCACAAATCCTTATCACTAGGGAAAAAGGAAAGGACTCTCCATTGAGTAGGAGACTTTTAGTAAACCCAGGGCAATTCTACAACTGAGTTGCATCCTTTCAAGGGATATTGTTAATCCCATGAGACCAACTAACTATAAAGAGAACCGGATATCTGGAAGGCAACTATGTAGGGAACCCATACTGTGCAGTACTTAGATGACACTTGCAAAGGTCTTGAGAAGCCTCCACTTTGTCTTACAGGCAGCTCTTCAATAAACATCTGATACAAGAAAAGGTTATGATGGTGTCCGAGTGAGAAATTTTGCCCTTTACTTCTACTCAGGGTGATCTTTCTGTCTAGAAAAGAAGCAAGCAGTTTCTCTGTACAGATTTGTCCACAGTAGTGAGAGCAACTCTTACAAGTGAAATGTAACTGACTATAAGCAATAAATGTACAAATTCTGCTGCATAGTGAAGACGAAGGAATGGGTGTCATTCCCATACAAAGGGATGTCTCCTCCTGCACTTCTGGAAAAATTGTGACACCATTCAGTCTCCCCTCACAGCAGAGAACAACACAGATATCAAAGCTTTATACTTGCACAAAAAGCCAAAAATAAATAAAAATTAAAAAGACCAACAGGTTTCCATAAGGAAAAGTTTACAAGCTGTCTTAATTACTTATTACATGGGATTCAGAACATTTGGTCTGCTGGAAATAACAGGTTTTTTTGTGTGAATAATTTAAGACAGAAAGTGAGAATACTTTACACGGCAAAAATAATGTAAAATGTAAAAAAAACTCAGATTCACCTGTCATATTACAATAAAACTTTCAGATATTGTAAATATTCACATAAAAGTACACATCTTAACAGTATTAGGTATTTTGGCTATTAATGCCTATATGAAATGTCCCCTAGCACTAGAGGGACTTCAATCAACAATCTACATGAAAGAACCATACAAAAAAGAACCTTATAACATATGATGGTGGATCTTAAGACCTTATCAGACAGAGTATCGAGGAAAGCAGAGAGCTAACAGACTCTCATTACAGGTGAGGGCACTAAATGATATCGTATGATTTTTACATACAATATAAGGTACAGTATATCAGCATTAAATGATATTGTATGATTTTTAGACACAACAACATAAGGTAGAGTAAATCAAAAAGAATTTGCAGAAAAATTTTGAAATCCATCAAGAACCAGCACTTAGTCGTTCATTTGTAAAGTGCTATCATGCAGATACTTATTATTATAATAATAATAATAATATAATAATAAAAAAAACAGTACCTGGGAGTTGATGTTTGAGAATGACAGAGGGAGAATACCACAAACTAACAGTTGGTTTAATTTTGTCTAAATCAATTATTATCTGTTTCCCAAAACTGCATGACAGCAGTTGGCAAAAACAAGAAACAGCTGTTCAATAGATCTCCCAGATAACTGACTCCCTAAAAGGGGTACTGAACTGATAAAGATAAGCAGAGCCAACCTGGATCCAGCAGTGAAGACAGACTCTCGGTACAGACCTGACAAAAGGATTAGAATACAGAATTTAGGCCAGAGGCCAAGCGCTAGGACCTGTGAGGTCATTTAGCACTGAAACGGAACCTGACAGTAAAAAGGTGTCGAAAGGTCTAACAGAAGGAAAACCTCACAGTTGCACAATGACTCAACTGTTTGAAGTGTGTGAAAATTAAGATGGAAAAAAGAGAATATGAACAGAGGTACAGTAAAAGGAATGAAAGGGGTTGCAAAAGAACCCTAAGTAATGCCTACAGTGCACTGACAGCACTACCCCCCTACAGGGTGACAAAAGGATGAGCCACTGCCTGGGTCCAATTCTACCTGAAAGCAAAACACCACAAGAAATGGGAAAAGAATGATGTTTATTCCAGGCTCTCAAAGTGACAAGAAGCTAAAACCCCAAACTGGACCACTTCCAGGGAGTTGATCACACAGTTCCAACTCAATGGTCATAAAAAAATGGAAAATTTTGGTAAACGAGCTTGCCTGTTCTTGATGATCAAGCAATTGCAGAGTAGACCCAGTATAACCAGCAGAAAGTATGGGAGATGAGTTAAGTGGCTTTTAACCCACAGAAAAGCAATGGCTAGCGCCGTAATGAAGATGAAATAAATAAATTAATTACATGATTGATAATGAATAGGTGAATGGTAGGGAGAAAAAGCCTGAATTCTCCCCCAGTGATATCTGGGGACATTCAAGAAATCCATTAAACTGACATAGTTGGAAGGAAGCTGGATCCACTTAACTTGTCTGAATAGCCCATACAAGCTTGAAAGGAGTATGAGAATATGATAGAAGGTAGAGTTTAGGCCAAACGCCAAGCACTAGGATCTATGAGATCATTCAGCGCTCAAAAGCAAATTGATACTAAAAACGTCTTATAGGTGTAACACGAGGAAAACCTCACAGTTGCACTACAAATCTATTGTGAAGAGAGGGTGGAAAGTACGATGGAAGAAAGAGAATATGAACAGAGGTATAGTAAAAGGAATGAGAGGGGTTACAGCTTGGGGCCAAAGGGACGCTGCAAAGAACTTGAATGCGGAGCTGGTGAAGTCAGAGGTTAGCCATATGAAGACCCAGTAACTGCAGCTGTGCGTTCCACTCGAAACTATACAGAGCAAGCATCAGTCAAATGAGATAAGGCAAATACTGATGTAAAACTGTTACCCCTGCAGGACCTTGCCTACATAAGCCACCTACTTGGGTCTGATTTTCTAATTTTTCATTCTACAGTTGGTTATGGTGTCTAAAAAGTCACACACTTAAGGCTAGGCTGAAATACTGAGCTTATTATAGACAAAAGCAAGTACTCTACAGAGAACACATTTCAACAGAGATTAGTTGTTAAGTTTTTCTCTGCTTAAAGAAATCTTAAAACCTCACACAAAATGACCCATTTTTGACAGTCAATTAGTGTTCAAGAAACCATAATCATTGGTAATTTAGCAGTCATGATAATCATATACCTTAACAGAAGACATGATGAAAAAGATACCTTCAGTATGTAAAATGACAAGTTACTGAAATGTTCTCAAGAGTCTTCTTAACAACTTAATTATTAGTCAGGGTCACTGTTTGAACCGCAATCAGACAATGAAAATATCAACTATACCAATGATGTAAACTGCACTTATTAATTTTAAACAAGCACAGGTAATATAAAACTGCCAAAAATCAATGTAACATTACATGTAAAGTACACTCAAATCAAATGAGAAAATACTTCTAATATAAAATTAAAAATACTTCAGGTTATGAAATCGTACTGTAAAAACCTACAGTCAAAATAAAATATATCACAAAAATATATAAGGCACCTTTACCCTCATATAGTACACTCATTTAACAGGACCACAAAGTCACATTGTTAGACCTTCACAAAACTTGCCCTGTGATAAGTTATTAAATCATTATGACCTCTATTACTATGAAGTACATAAGGCACTTAAATCTCATTAAACTGACATGAATTGTTAGTTTTTACAGAAAAATCTTAAATTGCACTTTAAAAAATATGTAACTTGACAATTCACAAATGCTGACAAAATTTCAAATCAGAAGGGCGATACATTTCTTGCATTTACAACTCAACATTAATGCTTGTATGCTCCCATTTAGCATTCTTCAAAAAATAACTGGGATCAGTTTTTTCGATGGGAAATTGAATCACAACAGACGTTGCCCATTTGTCTACCTTACAAATGACAAGGCTTAACAATCTTTGTGAATGATGAAGGACCGAGTGATTTAAAATATAAAAAAAAAATCATACTGAAAATTGAACAATGCCAAGTTAAAAAGTAAAAGGCAGAAAGCAATACATTCCAGGCCAAACGGATGCCCAAGAGAATATTTTGTACCATCTACATTAAGCCACACAAGTTGCAACGTAATTGGCAGCCCTGTACAAGACTGTCAAAGATCAAAAAACAACAGATACTGCTGTCAGTCACCCCAGAACCCAACACCTTAGGAACGAATGAGGGACCTGAGCAACGTCATGCATTCTCTGGTAAAGGCTAAGGTTCAGAGGGATACAGAAATAACAAGAGGCTCCAAATTCTGGCAAAGCCTAGGCAGAAGAGGATAGTAAACCCTATGAGAAGAGGAGAAGGGAGGTCAATAGGCAAGTGAGTGGTTCAGTACGGACGTGCTGTGGCGTATCTAAAAGCAGAGAATAAATTGTCTTGAATAACATGACAGAAACATGAATATGACAACAAAGTAGAATAAAAAGAATAAAAAGACAAGGTTGAACAGTAAAGGCAGTGCTTCCAGTTTTTTTCCAGACGAAGAGAAAGAACTTGAACTGGAGGATGTTGATTTGACAGAGGGATCACTACAGATATCAACACAGAATGCAACATCTGAAGAGGTCAGAAGAATCCATCAGACACAAACAATGCACTGAAGAGAAATAATCATTGAGGAATCAACCAGAATACATGGAAATAAATGCCTACTCAAAATGAGAAAAAATGTCTTACATTTATAAGTCTGAAATTATTATTATTATTATTATTATGCAGAAGAAGAAGAACCCTATTCATATGGAAGAAGCCTGCAGGGGCCACTGAGTACCCACAGAAGCAGTTAGATGGGACCTTACGAAGGCAAGGGGCACAAGGCCTTACTTAACAAGTGTTGAAACTTTATCATGATATCACAATTTGTGTGAATATAGTGGCAGAAACAGCCAGAGAATCTGAGATAAATACTGGTGTGCCCATCCAGATCAGCACAGGGCCTATCACCATCAATCAGTGTCAGAGGAAGTTACAGGGAAATGAAGAATGGGAGGCCCCTTGGAGCTTATGTATGTGTATGTCCTGCTGTTATTATTATTATTATTATTCAGAAGATGAGCCCTATTCATATGAAACTAATCCGCAGGGTCCAATGACTCGAAATTCAAGCTTCCAAAGAATATGATAGTAACAGAAGGCAACAGGAAATACAGAGATCAGTTATTAGAAAAACAGATAAATTAAACAACAAATAAATAAAAATGCAAGTAGAAAGCAGAGTCAGAGAAAGAATTCTTAAAATAAAGTTTGTAAAACAGAAGGCAGGATTGGAGGGCTGAGGACTGAAAATCAGAGCAAGTAATATTCTAAATTTATTAGGATGAGAAAGGCAGCTAAGAGCAAGGCATGGTCTGAAACCACATGGGAGTTCTGACTAAAAGTGCACTAAGTGTTGGACTACAGAGAAAACTCCTCAAGCATCTAACCTCACATAAGGAAAACCTGAATGCAAATGAAGATGCATAATGTGTTAAATACACACATGCCAATTATTCCTAACTAACCATTTACAGGATACACAGACCAATGACCTTAGGATTGGCATTGCATAAACTGAAGCTGGAGGCATAAGCTGGGCCTCAGCACAAAATAGAGAGTACTAGAGATTCTCTTGGGATCCATTCAGCCCCACGGAATGCATCGCTCTGTCCTGCACGTCCATCAGATTTTATAAACATGATTTTGGTCCTATACGCAATGTCACATTACTCCTCCAAAAGTCAATCTCAATCGAATGTGCCCACTTGAAAGCTCGTAACAACTTGCAGGTGGATGATGACTCAGTACATTTTCAAGTAATCTGTAAAGAAAAAATAAGTTTAAATTCAAGGTTGTCAGCTGGACATTTTCATACAAGAAAACAATGCAGTCACCTAAATTAATCTTGCCTTTAATAACTCGTGTTCTGAACCTTTAATTTTATGCTGATTTTTATTTGAATACAAGAAACATGGCCACAATTATTCCTGTATATAAAATAGTATTAATACATCTCTGGCAGCAAAGAACAGCTTTGAAACATCTTTGTTCACAGAATACACAAACCTCTTGCTGTATTTCCGCTTAATTCCCAAGAAAGGAACAGTTAGCTATTTGCTTCAATGGAGGAGAGAACTGCACACAGTTTTTTTAAAATGCGAGTGAGTATACTGTCCCCATTGAGAAAGGGGGGGGGGGATCCTTGATCAGCATTCTCATTTTCAGTTTGGTTTAACTTGCATGTATGATTTTTAGGGGCAAATTGTTTCACGGTACTATACTGCTTCACTTTTCTCCTAAAAGGGGAAAAATGGATGACACCACTTTCTATCAGTTACAAGAATATATAGACATTTAACCACCTTACTTCATCTCAATTCAGTACGAAACCTTATACTACTTCTTATTACAGTTGAAATGTGCAACTTGGGCAGAGCCCATGGGCAATAAATATTCAGTGACTTCCATACAACATTAGAAAATTTACTTCCTAGTCAGCACTGACAGAGAAACCAAGAGCATCTACAGAACAGACAAATGAAAGGCAATGCTCAAAGGTGTACTGTCACCAAAGTGTCTGGTCATGTCAAAGCTGGTGCTAATTCTCAACTTCTCTAAAAAGTGCAGAAGGGTAACCTCAGTGCTGTGGTGTATCACCTGGTTTTCTTCTCTGCAGCAGTTAGTTACCCAAGTCCTCAGCATTAGACATCTGAAGCGTTATTTGCAACTTCTGTTCACCAATGAGAACCAAGATGGTCTCAGAAATTACAGTCCCAACTACCATTTTGACACACAGCTTCTCCACGTCACACTCAGAGAAAAGAAGTGCACTGATGATCGGAGGTCACTTCATATCTGACTAAGCATTTTCTTCAGTCACCAAAAGGTATTGTACACATTACACAATTCTAAGCATCAAGAGTTTAAGAAGCACCTTGATGTAAAATGAAAAAAAAAGTCACTGAAATTTATCCAAAGAAGTTAGGTTATATGAACAAAGGGAAAATCCAGTTCCATGAAAATCATATTCTTTTTACAACAGAGCCACTTAAAGGGAGACAAACAAGTCTTAAAAGACTACTCAAAACCTGCTAGGCAAAAGTAAGTGAATCCTGGTAAAAAAGTAACAGGTAAAAAAATCACAGGAAAAAAAGTCACAATAATCTTTCCTAGGTAGTGACATCAAGGGTTCTAACCCGGTATGTATCCACCTTTGTGGTGTGTTTATTACAAGCCCGTTGGGAATCACCACAAAAACATAAACAAAAGGCTGCAAATATCAAGAAGAGAATTACCCCAAAGAAATATTGTGAATTTTTCCCCTGTGACTTTATTACTGGCCACTATAAATTAATGTGACTTTTTTCCCTAGTCAAAATTGTGACTTTTTTTCTTGTGACTATTACCAGCCACCAAGTAAGCAGTGGGTAAAACCTCTGTCTTCTTCTGAGTCACCTATTCCATATTTCAAGCATTTACGACTGAACTCTGTCTACACACAAAACGTACCAATCCTCAAAGATGAGATGAGGGTGTCCTCTCCAGTTTGAATTCTAACTTCCCTCTCTCATACACTTTCTAAGAATACCACCTGAGCAAATCTTGATAAGAACTTCAATTTATTGTTGAGGAAGGCTATAGCACAGTGACCAACCAACAAGAGGACACTAAATGCAAAAACTTACTGGACACAACCATCACAAAGGTAAGCATGGATAATTGCAAACACAATACACCAAATAAATTATGGTAGTGAATGCTGACCACTCCTAGCTACCCATGACACAATATACAGTATATGGCAGAATTGAACAACAGTTGTATTTGCAGACTCACCTATTCACAGATTTCTCTGTGGAATGTATATACACATTATTCGGGGAAAATTCGCCCATTCGCAGTATTTTTCACTCAGAAATATACACTAATTACTGTATTTTCACATCACTTTCATGACTAAATGCACTTTTTGTGATAAAACTATTAAAATATTCAGGTATAAGCATTTTTAGAGATTTTTGTGTGTTTGAACTATCAAAATAGGCATTTCTAAGTGTTTTTAGAGGAGTTTTAAGTATTCGAGGATTTTAGCTATTCATGGGGGGTGTGGTACACATCCCCTGCAAATACAGGGGGTTTACTTAATGTAGTTTAGTCTCAAGATAAACTTGTCCCTAGTGAAGACTAAAAGTAACAAAGGTTTGGGAACATTATCCTGCAAAACACCAGATACGACAAGTCCAAACATAAATTGCAATTCCTCTGGTCACTTTCGGAATTCTAAATGAGGCAAATACATAGACTTCATCATCTGAGTTAATTTAGTTATAACTACAGTTATCCCTCAAAATTTACAAGGGTTAGGGAAGCCAGCCCCCTCAAATTTGAAAATTCATCTATAAATAAAGGTCCCCAAGGGACTAGGGCATTCAACCAGCCTATACAGGCTAGCTTAGGCTAATGGACTTCCAGCAACTACTGGTTTAGAAGCTGGTAAACTGAACTCAAAACAAGTTTGTTTAGGTTAAAAATATATAAGGTCTCGATACAAACCAAATGTCTTTTTAAACATGGACAAAGTCCTCAGTCACAACTCCTTAGTACCAGCATCTAGCATAGAGACTGTTTAGCTTCTGAAGTCAGGGGTAGAGTCTATGCAATAGGTCATTTCTTTCAAACATCCATCTTGTGCCGCTGTGATATTTACAGTATTATGAATCAAAGTACAGTTCATTAAGGGGAGAAGGTGGTTGTGTCTTTAAAATTTGATTAAACATGAGACAAATCCAGTATCAGAAATGTACACTAACATACATGCACAGATAGCTAGGCAAACACTGACTTTTTGTATCACAATTATGTAAACTCATGTAACCTATGACATAATTTGCATTACAATAATACAGTACGTACTTATAACTGCAAATCTCTACACTATACAAACCACATCAGTAGCGAATGCTATGACTAAGACAAAAATCAAAACCGAAAGGCACAGATGCCCCACAGTCAACTTTGTAAATGCATGCAGCCTATGACATGTATTGGACAATGTGATCACAGTGTCTGGCCTCTAAATATGACTAAGTCAATGTTTGTATAGTATTCTACAAATATACAGAAAATTTGCTGTAAAATATCTTTAATAGGATTAAAATTACAGTATCAATAATACACAGTATACATAAGGAGATTGCTGACAGAATAGCAAGAAGTGTTTGGTAAAATTAGCTTTACACTACTTATGTTTTTGACTGCTGATTTGATTTGATTTAACAAATATTTGGTCTGATGACCTGGCACTGAAACCATTGCATTCTTCAGTACCATGTGTTTTTGACTGCCAATTTTGTTTACTATAAATAAAATAACTGACATTTATCATAAGCTAAGGCTGCTGAAGATAGCTTACAAAATATACAACTACATTGTAATGTTATTTGTGAAAGACCATACTACAATGCAACTGAAGTCTTGAAGACAGTACGGAATCCCCTGTGATGCAGTTAAACTAGGCCCAACCCAAAGTTCCACTGGCCATTTTGTCATTTTGACTCCATATGCCCATCAAAAAAACTTGATCTGGGAATCGGTAACAGACCCTAATCTCCAACATAAGAAGAAGTCGATGGTAAGTAACCAATTTGGCTTTTGAAAATGCACATTTAAAACATCTTTCCCTGTGACCAAAACCTAGGTACCTTATGCCATGCTTTAAAGGAGAGGTTATTCTTGTATCAAAAGGGTTTTAAGAAGGCCATTTCATTTTGAGAGCCCCTTAAGGGGTCACCTACAAGACCTGTTCATAAATGAAAACTGCTGTTACCGTACCTAAGATAAAAAAAAAAAACACCATATACAGAAACCACTAGGTCCACTAATACTGAAACTGCTCAATATTGTCTGCAACCTTGTAGCAACTCCAGAGGTTTCTTGGGTATAAGAAAGTTTTGCTGTCATTTTGTAGCAAACCCAATTTTATGCTCTGATGAGGCATTGTCACTTCGCTGTGTTGTGGTAGTGCGAAAAAATTTGTTTGTAAGAATAAATACTCGATTTTTCTTTTTTTTTTATGATTTTGTGTTTGTGAGTGTGTAATTATTGATTAATCTTTTTCTCTTTTTTTTGCTTGCAGTCTGCTTGCAAGAGGTAGGGTAGAGAGGACTCCCCTTCACCTGGATGCCCCTAGTTCAATGCTTGCCTTGCTTCGCAGCAAGTATTGTCTATAAATCATGTGGTCATTAATTGGAAAAGGGAGTACATGATGAAAACTGGTGTTTTATCGAGCATTTCTTTTGGAGATATGGAAAACTCAGTATGCAAATCCGTTGTGTCAACCGTATTATAAATTGTGTCTTTAAATCAGTTGCGGGAACCTACAGTCTGACTTATTCTAGTTCCAGTGGGAATTGATAATACAAAACATTTTCAAGCGAAGACTGTAGATATATGCCACGGAAATTAAAAACATTGAGAGATCAATCATGTGAATCAGGTTGACAGTGAAGTTGTATACTAAGCCAATGTTGGAAAGTTCCAAGCAGACTCGATAAAGACTTATCTTTCAAGTGTGCATATTAAGGTTAATAACTTGCACGAGATTATTAATCTAATATCTTTTGTATATACAGTTTGGTTAATACCATGTGCAGCTGAAGTATTTTGCTGTTTTTTTTCTGTAGTATTAAGACTAAATACAGGTTAAGTTTTGATGGATTATACTATTAAGTTAAGCTAAGTTAGGTATAGTTCAGTTGAAGGTCTCAGACCACTGTAATATTAAGGTAATAATTAATAGGTTAAGAACAGTCCGAGTTTTATTTCATAACCTCCAAACCTGTTCCCACCATACTGCACCAATTGTGTACTACTGTGCAATCTACCTCGACTAAATCCCACTAACCCCCACTCATTTGCACCTAAGAATTCCCCAGCATGCTAAAGCACAGCAGCCATTCAATCTAACTACAGGAATTCATCCTCCTCTTGTCCTGCTGTTGGAGGCTTTGGCCGATTGCACCTTCCAAAGATGGACCATGGCATCAAGACATCCCTTGGCAGTGAATACTTAAGACATAAGAAATTTGTCCCTGGGCAACATTTTTCCACTGCAAAATGAAAAGAGGTAACCCCCAATATCCCTTTTCCTTGATTCTGACAAATCTCAAGGGTGGTCGAAGTGACTAAAAATACAATCAAAATCTTTGGGATTACATTCTTTCTCGTTTTATTCTTCTTCTAACTTTTACATTTCCATCCTTTCAACTCCAAGTCAACTTTTTCTTCTATAAAAATGAACAGCTCCTTCAAAATACCTTCAGGTACTGCGTGGAAAACTTTTGTGGACTCTGTCATTATCAAAATCCTCATTTTCTTTTGGACTTTTTTCATTGGGACTTCCCTTCTCCAATCAGGAGAATAACAATCTACCTCAAGCACGAGTCTTCTGTGCTACTGTCATCAGAAAAAAAAAACTTGCTAAAGAAAGAAGCTGGTTCAAATACGTATGGCTTCAAGGTTCTATCTTCCATCCAGAGTCTCACTAATTCAGGTCAGGGAAAAGTAAAGTTCCTGTGCTCTGAAAGGAGCCCTTCTCTCTACCTGCTCTGTGAGCATACCCCCTGATAAAAAATGATACCATAATACAAAAGGACCTTCCTGAATATCTGCATTTACCCTCAATGCCACACTGGCTTTGTCCACTAAGATAACACCTAGTATGGAGGATCAAGTAACCCACTCCAGTTCTGAGGGTGGGAAGGCACCCTCCTTCAAATCTAATGGACCAAATGTGGACCAATTCCTTGACAGTTAATTACTAAGAATGCAATCTGATACCAGATATGAGGAATATACACCAGACATGCAAAATAAATCAGCAACACATCTAGTGCATGAACTAAACAATGCAATACAAGGTCTGAAGTTCAGTCTAGAAAGACAACTTATTCATTAGAAAGGAACTAATGATTCTTGGAGTTGAAAATCACAAAAACCTAACCAAAGAACCACTCTCTCTCTCTCTCTAAATAATCTAACAAAATACCTCAGTGGTTTTGATGATGCTGTGTTCTCACGCAAATGTATCACAAACATTTAAAAACCAGAGGCTCCACAGATCAATGCTTGAAAACCAGGTGTCCCTGATTTAACATCATATGCCTGAGCTTGAACCCAGACCACTAAGATCAACACTTGAAAACCAGGAGCCTCCGAAGCCAACTGCCTATACCAGTCTCTGACCATGGCACCTATCCAGGAGACGTACCTAAAGTCAACATGTCAAACTAGAATCACACATACGAAAGGTAAGAGCAACATACAAACTCCGAGAAGAATAATAGCGTACGGTTAGCTCTTGAAATGGCATCCCTTTCGATGACTGCAGATGCTAGTGGTGTTACTGATTTTGTGTTCATACAAAATGTGTCAGTCAGAAATCCCTCAAAACCAGGAGCTTCCAAGATCAACTGTCTATGCTACAGGTGGAACCAAAACCAGTCTCTTTATCATGGCACATCCTCAGGGTATGCAACTCAATTCAAAATAGGGGAGTCAATTCATCAATTACTGGGAAGACCTCGAATGCTGGAAGAGCATTTCACCTCAAGGGCAATGCACAGATGAAAAGATGATTCTATTAAAAAATATAATCCTAGCAGACTCTTGCAGGGGGCATGACAAGTCCCATATCTCCTCTTTCATAATGTCTGAAAAGGATTTTTCTTTTTGTCAGTGAGAGAAATTTGAGACTGGACCTTAGAGCAGAAGGTGCAAAACATCCTTGGTGCCATCTAGCTTAAGCCATGCAAGAAATAACACACGAACTAGAACTGTAATATAAAATTTTGACCAAATGCCAGGGGCTGGAACCTACAAGGTCAGTCAGCACTGAAAATAACGTTGAGACAATTGTCATGCGAGGGTGGAAAGTAAGTTGGAAGTGAGAGAATATGGACGGAGGTACAGTCGAAGGAATGAAAGGGGTTGCAGTTAGGGACTGAAGGGGTGCTGCAAAGAACCCTAAGCTAAATATTGGTCTAATCTAATGGCCACAGCTTTGCAAGCTTTGTCTGCCCCCTAATTTAATACCAGAGTTGATCCACTTTTGAATTTTACTCTTACAAAAGGTAGGATCACACACAAATCCATACTTACCCAAAAATTATAAAAATGAAGACATCCACACAGTGTGTTTGTCAGTCCATTCAAATCCCTATCCTTTTAAGGGAATGGCCAGAAGGTTCTCTCTTATGTGAAGCAAAAAATTGCACCTGGAAAAGGAGAAGGAAGTTGAGTGTCAGTGTAGATGAGAAAACAAGCAGTGATACATAAAAAATTCCTCTCAATCAGTCGTGAAAGGTCTGAGCAGCTACTACCCACACTACAGAACATTGAAAGGTATGATATACAATGACCATGAATCTTCTGATAAACGGAAACTTATTATTTATTGAAAATGATACAGAAAAAGGGTATCAAATATAATTATTTAATAATAACTAAACTTATTGGTAATGTTGCAAAGAATATAAATAAAACTTATACTCATCAGAAATCACCAAAGAGGCCCATAGTCATGTAAGAAGGTCCAGGAAAAAATTATGTAAAGGTGTTGAATTATAGTGTTAACAACAAATATAAAAAAATGTAAAAAACAGTTTTAATAATAATTACCTCTGCTGGCAAAAAGGACAGGGACTTCTCCAAAACCATCTGGAGATGATAATGTGATATACCGGTACTTAACAGGCTCATTTCTCAATTCTGAAGGGAAAAATATAATATCAAAATGAAATCCAACAAAACATATGCAATCAAAGCAGAAATACTACTGACACCTCAAATACACAAACTCTTAAAAGTTTCAGGTACAAACTACTGACTTTCCCCTCTGCCTGAACATTACATCAGTCAAGACTAAGTGGTGAGCACAGATATGAAGACAAAGAATACTTGATATTTTTGGCAAAACCTTCCCAGGGATCCAAGCACTCATTTCACGACTGCCTAAAGAACAAAGGTGTGGGCACCAACAGGAATGGACTGAAAGAGGCACCCAAGGTACTTGTGCATACCAAGTGTAAAAGTTACCCCTGCATTCATTCCAACCTTCTCCTTACATTTACTCATGACCAATAGCCACTCAGAAATTGTAATTCAATTCACAACGGTAATGTTAACTCGCATCCATTCATGCTTAGCTTTAATATGAAAGGAATGGAATATAAAATCAAAGCCTACTGCCAAGCGCTGAAACCTATGGAAAGGTCACTCAGTGCTGAACGGGAAACTGCGAAGAATAAAAAGGTCTGAGAGGTGTAACAGGAGGAGAACCTTCTGCAGTTGCACTAGGAAAAAACCGTTAGGAGAGGACTGAGGAGAAAAGTAAGATGGAAGAGAAAAAAGTGCAATTTTCCTTTTTAAAATTAACGATGAAAATAAATTCAAGGTACGTACTGTCAATCTTTTCAAAAGTAATGAAAATAAATTCAAGGTACGTACTGTCAATCTTTTCAAAAGTAATGAAAATAAATTCAAGGTACGTACTGTCAATCTTTTCAAAAGTAATGAAAATAAATTCAAGGTACGTACTGTCAATCTTTTCAAAGGTAATGAAAATAAATTCAAGGTACGTACTGTCAAACTTCTGTCTACAAAGAGATCAACAGATATACAACTCTACAAGAATAACGCTTAAAATTTGCATGTTGATATGACCTTGGGAGAAAAAGGCAAAGCTATAGAGATAAATAACAATGCAAAAATACACTACGAAAATATTGGAAATACTTCTGAGGCAGCTGAGAAAAGGTTCAAATTGCCATATGAGTCTGGCGTTGTACCGGAGAATGAAATAACACAACATGTTTGAATAGAATAGAATAGAATACAGAACATAGGCCAAAGGGCAAGCACTGGGACCTATGAGGTCATCCAGCACTGAAACAGAAATTGACCGTAAAACTGTTTGAAAGGTGTAACAGGAGGAAAACCTCACAGTGGCACTATGAATCAACTCTTAAGAGAGGCTGGAAAGTAAGACAAAGGAAAGAGAATATGAACAGAGGAACAGTAAAAGGAATGGAAGGTGTCGTAGCTAGAGGCTGAAGGGATTCTGAAAAGAACCTTAAGTAAGGACTACAGTGCAGTGCATGAGATGCACTGACGGCACTACCCCCCTACGGGAGCCATGCGTTTTGGGATCTTGAGAAGGATTCTGTGTCCTCTGGGGAGACCAAGGACATCTTAAAGAAAGGACACACCTAAATTCCTACACCAGAAGGGAATCACCAGCAACTACAGCTACACTGGCCTAATCATAACAGCCATGTAGCTTTGCAAGCTTTGTCTGACCCCCATTTAATACCATAGTTAATTCACACAAATTTTCTACTTACAAAAGGTACCATTACACGCAAATCCATACTTACTCAAGAATGATAACAATCCAGAAATCCACACAGTGTGTTTGTTGGTCCATTCACAAATGTCTGCCCTTTTTTGGACTGGCCAGAAGGTTCTCTCTTGTACGAAGCAAAAAACTGCATCT